>JAAIXJ010000075.1:453021-494881 GCA_013403705.1 Heliconius hermathena
TTTTGACAAATGAACCGATTTTGATGAACCAAACTTTAGAACCTAAGTTGAATTAAAACAAAGCAATTGGTGAAATTTTCAAGTAAATCGGTTCAGTAGTTTCAGAGAAATGCGGACAACAATATGTCGACAGACAGACAGACAGACAGACAGACAGACAAGAAATTCAAAAAAAATCTTTTTGCTTTCTATTATTCTTTTTAAGTGTCCCTCTATCCATTTCAGTCAAAATTACTAAATGTACAGACAAAATATTTTTACTGTCTTATTATATATAGAGATAAACAAAGAGAGGGAACCAAGGGTTAAAATACACCTTTTCTTTTTTTTTCAAGTCCTTTTTTTCCCTAATTTCAAGATATTATACATCTTAAATGGTGAAATTCAAGGCCACTCTACCTACCAGAGTGAGAAAATTTACATAATTCGTTCCTCCGATTAAAAATAGAATACACAATCATCTCGTTTACAGTCCATAAATTTTTTTTAGCTCACACTGTACGCCACTCACGGTATGGTAGGCAGGGGGACCCTTGGCACCTAGTGTTAAGACACTACGTTCCGATTAAGGCACTTTAGTTACCCACTCTACAGAATTCTGGAGGCATTTTACGTTGAGGGACGGAACTCAGCGCCGCGCTTTGCCTCGTTACCAGAACGAGGAAATTAAAAAATAGCTATTAAATATCTCATTTCCTCGAGAAATCAAACCCACAACCTGTCGCACGCTTGTTTCCCTGTGCCACGGCTGATCTCCAAATCAATCAATATTGGCTTCCCCAATACACAACTCCTAGCAATAAGTCAACAATTAAACAACACGGGAAGCAAATTGTTGTTTTACAAACTTTGACTTTTTATGTAAATAAATACGAGAACGAATTCAAAGTTCCTCGTTTAAGTTTCCGTTTTGTTGAAAAAACACGTTCTTTGCTTTCTTTGAGACTTTCGGTTTTCCTTTTTGTGTTATTATTGTGAACCGGTTCTAAAGTAATTGTTTTAACAGACGTAGGCTCTTAGGCTTTATAGCGTTTAAAGGTTAACACGTTTCTTAAGCGAATAGGTGTCTATCCGATAGTACATTCAGTATTCGGTAGTGTGGAATGGAATTTAAAACATGTTAATATTATTTATTTAACTTTATGCTATATTCCGTACATAGCAGGGATCCTGGGAACTAGTGTTAAGTAAGACATTCCGTTTCCGATCCAGACACTTGGTGGAACTCGATGTTGATGCTTTGCTTGTTTACAAGAAAAATTAAAATATTGTATATTTTGATCTTTTAAAATATAACTAAGGCCTTTAGATATGAAAATGGATTAGATACCAGTATTTTGCTCACGGACAGACAGATTATATACAAATATAAACCTTTCTCTTAAATCACTATCAATCTGTGGAAACCGTATTGATGTCCATTATGTAATTTAAAAGAAAGCAACGGTACATTGGTTGGGGGAAAAATTTTAAAGGTTTTATGTAATGAAAAGAGGTATCAAATAGTATTTTTATACTACAGTAAAAAGTTTTAAGTGTTAAAAAAACCAATACGACGGTAGTGGTAATTGAATCCATAAGGGTTCAATTACCACTTGGAGGAATGAATTATTTTCTCGATCCTGCAATAAGACAAACTGAGCTATCGACTTACCCCATTCATCACGCATAGTCTCGCAAATTGGGCGGCGCGTGTAAAAGGAGTGCCTGAACACTAAGTTCGATTTACCCCGGCTATATGCGGGATACAGGGTGAAGCCCATAAGTTTTAACTACCACAATTATAAGCTAATTTCGACCAAAGCAAGTAAAACTCAAACCATAGGCACTCAAAACGACTATGTTACCGGAAGTAACATGAACATTAAACTAATAAACTAAGTAAGACTAGTGAAGTCACACAACTTTGAATAGTGTTGTGACGTGCGTGACTGGCGGGCTTGTTGCCGTGATTAGTGCGACGTCAGAAGGTCTTTGTAGCCTTCGCTCAAACACACCACCCACGGCTGTGGAAATTTCAATTGTATTTAGATATTTATAGTAAATTAATTGTTTCTGGATTGATTGGAATTTTGAGTGTTAACGATATCTATAAATTCGATTCTCGGGAGAATGTATTATTTTTCAACTTTTTTCTTTACTAGACAACGTGCAGCTTTGATATACGCACATTATACGAAGATTAATATTTTTTGTACCTACAACTGTAACTAGTAACTACTGTCGCAAAGTTGATGATTGATGTTTTCAATTTTTTGTTACTGACGCCATGGTATGGCATCAGTAACAAAAAATTGAAAACATCATCGTCGTTTACACTAAACTATATACAAATTAACTTATTGCAAAGTCAAAGTCAAATTCAAATAATTTTATTCAAATAAGAAGTTACATGCTTCATTTTTTGAACGTCAAATAATTTACCACTAGTTCACTAAAATTAATGCCTCAGACCTGAGAAGAACCGGCGCAAGAAACTCAGCGGGACTTATTTTTTTAAAATCAATTATACAAAATCACATTTCAACGTTTCTGACAATGATACTTTGAAACAGACTGGAGCGAGTATTTCATTCCCAAGGCGTGTCATCGTTTATATAATCATTAATTTGGTAATAACCTTTAACACACAAACGTCTTTTCACAACTCTAATTAACTTTTTTGCTATATTTTTAACTTATTTACTATATTAGAGAACACAGTATCGGTGAAACTGGAGGAAGTTCACGTAATAATGCGTCTGTTCTCTCTGGCTACTTTGCAAGGGATAATTACAAAAGTAGGCAAAACGTATACTAGGTATATTAAGACAATTAATTTTCCATTACGTGTTGCTTTGCGCAACTTAACGCCGAGCTTCGTCTTGTTTTGGGAATCAAATCCACAAAGTTGTTGAACAACGACAAAACGACCTCATGTCATAGCTTATAACAAAATCTTATTACGTTTCAGTATAGACGAATTCGTTAATATTTTTCGAGATATCAAATACAATAATATATTTGATACAAATCATAAGACGACAAATAAAATTGCTTTTCAATATCCGATATTGAATAGCATGAATACATGATACTATTTACGTTTGCCTCTATATTTTATGCTGGTTTACAAAAAATATGTTTTAATATATTATACTATATTATATAAGAGTACTGCAAGGAGCCGGGTGGTCAGATATTAAGTAAAAGAAAATAGACAAAAAAATAAAAACGTTTACATAAAATGATTCTTATCATTTTATCATTTAAGTCAAGATGTTTGTATCTTTTTCCTAAATACCATTTTAATTTTTAAACAAACTAAATAAAGTAAAAAAAAAACCGGTGAAGTGCGAGTCAGATTCGCCCACTGAAGGTTTCGATTAGGATTGTAGTCCAACGGAAAATACTACTTACAAAAGTTGATAAACTTACTTTTGCGGGGCGTATGGACTCTTTTTACATAAAACTAACTAGAATTATGAAGTTATGTTTTTTTTCATGACATACCAATAAATTTTTACTTTTTTTTTTTTACTTTTTTTTATTTTCCTCAATTTGTATCGTAAGTTCTCACTTCGTGGCTAATTTCATTACTGAGACAGACTGTGAGTCCACAGAAAGCACCTATATCAAGTTGATCTAGAAGCTTGTTTTTCTATGTGATCCAAAGGTCAATTCTACGGCAGATTTGAATATTTTAAATTTATTTCAGCTTGATACTTAATTTAATGAATATATTAACAATTGCATCTCAATACATTTTTTAAAATGTTATGTACTTTAAGAAGAATATTAAAGATTTTCCCAAAATTGGTGGGGGGTACATAATATCAATACTAGAAATAGGAGTAAACTTATTGCATCTGTAACCCGATTGGACAATGTGTACGCTATTACAACAGGATCCCAGAAAACGTCAGAGAATGTTCTATATCACAATTTAAAAGAGTTGTGAAAAGATATTTGTGTGTTAAAGGTTATTACCAAATTAATGATTATATAAACGATAACACGAATTGGGAATGAAATGCTCGCGCCAGTCTGTTTCAAAGTATCATTGTCAGAAATGTTAAAATGTATTTTTGAATAATTGATTAAAAAAAAAGTCTCGCTGCACCAGTTCTTCTCAAGTCTGAGGCATTAATTTTAGTGAACTGGTGGTAAATTATTTGACGTTCAAAAAATGAAGCATGTAACTTCTTATCTCTATATATAATAAGACAGTAAAAATATTTTGTCTGTACATTTAGTAATTTTGACTGAAATGGATAGAGGGACACTTAAAAAGAATAATAGAAAGCAAAAAGATTTTTTTTGAATTGCTTGTCTGTCTGTCTGTCTGTCTGTCGACATATTTTTGTCCGCATTTTTCTCTGAAAGTACTGAACTGATTTACTTAAAAGTTTCACCAATTGCTTTGTTTTAACTCAACTTAATTACTAAAGTTTGGTTCATCAAAATCAGGTCATTTACAAAAATACGGTTACAAAAATATATACAAAAAAAAAGTTATCGTCATTTGAATGAACTCAAGGCATTAGTTTGCCTGCGAATGTTATATAGCAATCGCGCTGGTAAGATTCCTGACTAAAGAATGACATTTGAAACGTCTTAATTATATGACTGTTGATAAAAATATATATTTTTGAAGCACCATTATACAATATTTTATACAATATTGTAAACAAAATTAAATTGTTAGTGGAGATTACCTTCATAAATCATAACAGTTAAGTTTAAATCGTAATTAATTCAACACAGAGATAAAGAACGATTTGATCTTCAAAAAGATATCAAGCAAATACATAGATTTTGTGGTTCGTTCGTTCGTTTGAAATAAATCTATATAAAAATGCCTAAGAATAATGAATAAGATTATTTGACTTTGACTTTGAAAAACGCGATCTCGAGATAAACGGTCACGTCAGACGGACAACAAAGCGATCCTGTTCAGGATTCAGCTTTTACCTTTTGAGGTACGGAATCCTAAAAAACTGAAATTAAATTGATTCCTGCAGTAAAAATCACATGCAAAAATAAATACACACAAAGAACACTGTAGCTACCAGCAGTACCCGTGTCAACGCGTTACGGGCTGGGTATAAGCCGTCCGGGCACATCGTAAAATGTCCAAAATCGTTTATTCATTGCCACATCAAAGGACCCTTGTTAAAATTCTATTCGTTTCTCTGGTATATTATCGTCCCATGCCATGTGGGCTTAGCGCTGTTATTAGTTATTATACGGGTTATGGAAAAATTCTTCTTTTTATTACCTAATGTGTGGTATGATATTATTTAATAGACCGTAGCTCTGAAGGCTGTCATGGTGCCGTGGTACAGTGTCTTACTGTAAACGCTTCGGTTATGGATTTGAATCCTACCTGCAAAATTAATTTATTTTCATTTCTGGTAACAAGATGAAGCGAGGTATCCCGCCGCTAAACTCACTATTGTTATCTTAGATACTTAAATGACGTAGACGTAGACTCTTGTTGATTTTATTTTTATTTACAATCATTCGAGAATTTACTGTAAATTATAGTTAATACTTATACTATATAGATCAAAGCAGTGCCTGGGACTTGCGACAATATATGTAGGTTTTTAGGGTTCTTACGAAGCCACTTTCACTGCTCCAACCCAATATAGCAAATTGTCTCAAAGAATATAAATATCGCCTATTATATTATTAAGATCAGCCGTGGCGCAGGGGCACAAGGTATGACAAACCGTGAAAACGTGAAAGATTGTGGGTTTGATTCACACACGATGAAATTCGAGATAACAACGCGGCGTAGCGTTCCGCCACTCAATACGAACAAAAAAAATATTTTAAAAAAATGGAGTACATACTCTTTTAACACTTTTTTTATGGAAAAGACAAGGCAAACGAGCGTTCGGGTCACTTGATGGTAAGTGATTACCGCCGCCCACGACCCCGTGCAACAACAGAGGAGCTACAGGTGCGTTGCCGGCCTTTGAGGTGGGTTGGGCGCCGGAGCCCGACATTACCTGATGCGAAATGCAGTGGCATAAAGCCACTACTTAACGCCGGTTTTAAATGCCGGGGGTGGTAATGATCCGGTCGAGTCTGCACATGCGTGTTGCCATTGCTGGCGACGTGACTCTACCACACGTACTTTAATCGCCTCTTACGACACCACCAGTATCAGGATGATTCTTTTCTAGGCCAGGATCACAGGGCAATAGGTTCCGTCTGCTAGCCCCGCTAGATACGGGATGCAATGGACGTTAAAAATTTACGATGGTTTGCAATTGTTTTTAAACTAAAGCAGTTTCACGTCTTTTCCCGCTTAGAAGAACATTTTTTGAGATATAGCGTGCTAAACGCAGTTCAACGCCGCACTTCGTCTACCAGAACCAGGAAATGAAAATAAATTTATATAATTATTTTCCCAAGTGGGGACCAAACTCACGACTGGCGCGTCCACAGTTCGACGTTGTACCCCTGCATCACATTCAAAAATGGCCTCAATTTTTGAATAAACAACCCATACTTCACTTTCTGATGAGAGATTAACTTTTTAATTTTACAAAGCAGATTGCATATTGAAAAATTCCATTCTCAATTATGTTATGGCTCGAAACATTCTCTCAGCCGGAATGCATGTGAAATTTAATTAGTTTTTTATCCTGTATCCGTTATTTTTTTTTCATTTGGACCATAGATTTTAATAGCAACACTGTGTTGGTCTATAAGAACTAAACTTGATTAAATTTTTGTACATCCCTTTTTTTAGAAGGAACATAATGTATTTTTAATTATATAGTAATAACATTTTACATTGACTTTGTATCCCACATATAGCAGGTTAAGCAAAGGCCTAGTGCTAGAAAACCTCATTTCCCACTTTTCGACTTATTCTTAAAACATTGCTTATTTAATGACAAAACTCAGGCTGCGCTTGAATATAGGGACATAATATTTTTTTTGGCTCTTCTTCTTCTTCTTCTCTGTCGTTAAGCACTAGACTGTGAAAAGCGAAGTTAAGTCAAACAAAATTTGAAAAGCAATAGAGGTTTGGACGCGGAAGTATATATAATATTTAATGATTACCTTACGTTTATGTTACTTTATGTCATCAAGTAAATATTTTCACAGTTCTGGCCTCACTATAACGTCAATATAACACAATACTAAGAACTTCCGTAAACTCTTAATATAGAGCGCCGTAACTAGGTATTTATTTCAACCGAGCATCGAAGCCGCAACCACCTCGATAGCCACCACTCAGAGAGCAAATCAAACAAGTGAAACTGACGTTTTACTGAAGTAAAGGTTAGTGTGCATTCACAGGGATTCAACGCAACAGTCCGTCCGTAAAACCACACCTCAACGTATTTGGTTTAGACCAAGTTAAATAAAGCAAACCGCAAAGTATGTTTGATTAAGCAGTAAATTCTTCATCATTTAAATGAAATCTCAGCTTAAAATAGTTATATAAATACTTATTTCTACGGGAGTACGTTGAATTATTAATGCATTTTCTATAGACATTGGCCTGCGGTCTTCATAAGATTGAGTATGATGAACATTTTTAATAATATTAGGCATTAGTCAAAGAGAAAGAAAAAGAGTCAGATGGGACCTAACGCTATGATACTACGCTCCGCATATACTTCATTTAGTTAGCCTCTGTGCCACTATGCCACGTCCGCCTCTTGTTAGGCAAAGGGAATTTAAAGATTAGTCACATTGTTTTATATCTTATGTTTTAAAATAATCATGAAATTTAGTACCCAATAACAATTTTCCTCAAAAAATTAAAATCTTCCATACACTGTCATCGTCTCACAGGGACTCAAGCGTGCGACTGTAAACTCTCGATAGCCGAAAATAAAATATTTAAAATTTTCATGTTCTCGATCTGCTGCTCAATACCCAATGCCACATGATTTCTTTAAGAAAAAGACAAGGTAAACGAGCGAACAGGTCTCCTAATGGTAAATGATCGCCGCCGTCCACAACTGTGTGTAACACCAGAGGAGCTACAGGTACCTTTAAGTTGGAGATCACTACCGCAGATAGGCCATTCCACAGTTGTGTAGCGCGTGGAAAGAAGTTCCTATGAAACCGTACAGTAGTGCCCAGATGGTATGGATGGTATTTAAGTTTATGACGTACTGTACGTTTAGTACGTACAGCACATTCTCCATGATAAATGCGGTAGAGAATGCACAGCGAGGAGACGTCTCTACGCAAAGCCAAAGTGTCAAGCCTTTCACAGATCATTGGGTCCCCAATGATTCGAACGGCTCTACGTTGTATGCGATCAAATGATGCAAGCTGATACTGGGTGCACCAGCCCAGAAATGAGAACAATACTCCATATGAGGCTAAACCTGGACATTATACAGGGCCAATCGGTGTTTTGGCGTGAAGTATCGAGTCGCTCTGCTGATAACCCCCCGTTTCTTAGAGGCCAACTTGGCCTCCAGATGATCGCGATACTGTCAATCACTACAAACATTAAGACTCAATATATATCTTACGGTCTTAACACTAGATTCTCATTCTACATTCCCTTTTCCTATCTGTACGAGATATAGCGTAAAGCTAAAAAAAAATATTCTCATACACTTTATACTGCACATTAATGAGGGCAGAGAGAACCTAAATTAAAGACACTCACTTACTTAGGTTCCCCTCTTTCCAACCGAACAGACATTGTATATAGAGTAGCGAAACGTAACTCTACGCCAAAGCGGCAAAATGAAAATAATTCATTTTTTTCCGCAAGGTTTGGACCCACAACCATCGCTGCTACCATCAGAACTGTTCTATAAGATTATAATATAAATTTACACTCTATTTACGTATTATCAAATACCGCTGTCGGTATAAACACAATGAAACTCATAAAAAAATATAAAAATCCATCCAACCTGTTACATTCGATCATTAATCATTTGTCGGCGATTGCTTTCGAACATTAGTCTTTATTACGCCTGCTTTACGCCGTCGTAAACAAAACCTAATAAGCTCAAAACTGAAATTTTATTACAATATTCCTTATCAATATAACTTTGTATTGCTATCACGATTAAACAAAAACAATGTAATTTTTATAAAAATCAAATTAAATAAATTAAATCAGCTTCACGGTGTATCCCGCACACGACAGGGTAGGTAGAGGGAACCTAGTGTTAAGATACTCCGTTCCCCACTTTCTGCCGAATTCTAGAGGCATTGCGTGTTGAGTGGCAGAACTCAACGCCGCGCTTAGCCTCGACACCAAAGCGAAGAAATGGAAATATAAATTTAAGTAAATATTTCATCTCCTCGAGTGGGGATCGAACCCACAACCAGTCGATTTTACAGTCACACTTCGTGCCGCTGCGCCGCAACTGGTCTCTATATGTGATTATTAAGTCATTTTTAAATGTTATTATTAATTAAATTCAACATGAAAACAACGGCCTTCGTTATATAATCGGACATCATCTAGTTGTAACTTAGATGGGTGTTGGTTCGGGCCCTTCTTGGTGTAATAAAATGTCACTTAGGTTTTTAACATTTTTAAAGTGTTATTCCACACTTAGAAAAGAAAAACAAATTTTATACGTTTTCTAAATAACTATATATTACTTAGATTCATAAACATTTTATTATTTTTACATTTTAAATTAAAATATTTATAATATCTTAGTTTTTTTTCCTTATTTACTATCTTTACGTATGGCCTCACCTCTATGTTAAAATGAACATGACTAAGAGTTTCATACGTATCATATGATAGATCGAGATAGGGAGGAGGCTACATCCATAAGTAGACAAAACAAAAATAAATTTCAAATCAAACCAGTAAGTACTTCCTGAGATTAGCGCGTCCAATCAAACCAAAATTATAATACTAGTACAGTAAAATATTTATTTGTATAAAAAATACAAAACTACATAACAGCCACAACACACAAACACTGTGTCATTTAAAACAATAAAAGTAATAACATTTTATTTCATTGATAATCAAATAATAAGGCCGTCGTGGCCCAGGGGCACAAGAGTGTGGCTGTAACGTGACGGTTGTGGGTTCGATCCACACTCGAGGAAATGAAATATTTATTTAAATTTGTATTTCCATTTCTTCGCTCTGGTGACGAGGCAAAAGTGCGGCGTTGAGTTCCGCCACTCAATACGCAATGCCTCCAAAATTCGACGGAAAGTGGGGAACGGAGTGTCTTAACACTGTGCGGTGCCCTTTGTCTACCATGCTGTGTGCGGGATACAATGCGTGAAGCTGAAACAAAAAAAAATAATCAAATAATAATATTTCATTTAAAATAATAATAACAACGGGTTTAAGGTGTCAAGCCGACCATCAGCCCGTACTTCCGTCCACTCGTTTCAAATGACAGATACGTAGCACCTCGAGTGACGTTTGAATTTCACTTGCCCATCTGAAAACTGTTTTCAGCGATGGACTACAGTATATTTTACTCACTGAAATTGTTTCTATATAGCTCTTTTGTAAATATTGTATGGAGAGTTTGTGAAATTAAATTGTTTTGGAATTATGATTGCTATCAAATGTATCAAAATAAATAATCAATAGGGGCCGTCTTAGCATAGGGGCAATGGTTGACTTTCAACGCAACAGTTGTGAGTTCGATTCCCCCTAATGGTAATGAATTATTTTTATTGCCTTCCTCAAGTCACCAGACAAAACGTGGCAATATCTAGAAAATTAGGTTGAAGCTGAAGAACATAGTATCTTAACAATAGGAATATAATAATAATATTACACTGTATTTTATTTTCTTTTTTTTTTATTTACAAAAACCTGCACAGAAAACAAAGCTTAATGACTAAATTAAACACATCATTAATTACCAATAATTGCAAATGATTTTAATGACACAAACACATAATGATTGGACACAACGTGTAACTGTACGTACATATATCAGGATTTGGTTTAAATTTTGTTCAATTCAACGATCAATCAAGGCCCATTGTGCAATGCGGCGTACCGTGATGAAGACTGCAAATAGCCAAATAGCAGGCACCACTGTGTATGTATATTTAAACATTTTTAAATTATTACGTCACGTAAAACTTATTTGTTTTAAATATATATAATATAAATGTTATTGATTTTTGGATTATAGCAATAAAAACACTTTTAGTTTCTTCTGTAAAAGAAACGACATTAAATGTTTATTACTACTGTTACAAAACTTCTATATCACAAAATTGTACAATGTACACGTTTCTCATTAAACGGATAAAATTTAAAAAGCCTTTTGACAGTCCGTAGCGTCATTACAGATTATACAACTACATCATAAACATTTTGACAGATTAAAAGTAAAGGAAATTATAATTTACTTTACATATATACACGTTGGTTTACGCACCACCGACCACCGAAGGGATCTGTACTCGACCTAGCTAAAACGAATGGATTATGTCAATTTCTTGATTTACCAACGCGATTCCCAGGCGTGGACAAGCACAATGCCTTCTATTCGGGCATACTGCTGACTTCACATCCGGAACAGTAAAGAGTCATCGCTGATGTCACACTAGACCGCTGTCTGGTACGGAATGTTGCATATCTATTATATGCAGCATTCGTAGAACACCTGCAACTCGTAGCGTCTGGCTCTACAAGTCAGCAGATTGGAATGGGATACGTACATTTTACATATTTTACTCCTTGAAATGATACGTACGTACGGTTTGCTACTCTTCATGGTCCTATTGTCGTACCGCTACCGTCGACGACGTAGTTCTGTAGGTCATGGGGCTTTACATTATTAGGCCTATATGGTCAATTGGTGGCAAGTATGGTAGAAGTGACGGCTGTCTCTCTATTGTGGATGGTCTGTTTAAAAATTACTTCGTCATCTCGGATAGACAATGTACGGCGCTTGATTCCACTTACATACTCGTAAATATATCTGTAACACTGTGCGGAAATTGAGAACGGATTATCTTAACATTTGTCCCCTCTATTTAACCTGTTATGCAGAAAAAAGGGTGTATCTGTTTTCTTATGCAGACGTTTACTACAGATATTACTTATAAGCATTACATTACAAAAATTTTACTCAATAAATTCATTCAACATTTTCAACAACACATTTTACTTTCAACATAAATTAGCACGGCATTTCGTTTAACGTGTTAACTTGTCACGCTACCAACATTATATATTCACATTAGCCGGTGGTGCCAGTACTCACTAAAACAATTCGTTGATTGATATCGTGCGCCAAATAAACTAAATTGTATGGAAAATAATAAAACTGTTGTAATTAACCGGTGATTCAGATGTGGTTTTGCTTTTGAATGAATGTGAAATTACATACCGTATACAGTTCAGTTTAATTATTATATATTAAAATTATATATGGTATTTTGACATTCTATTATACTTTCCTATTATATATCCTATCTATCTATCCTATAATAACACAGTAAAAATATTGTATATGCATTTAATATATTTCTATAAAACAATATAAATGATGATCTACCCCTATCTCTCTTACCGCTCACTTTCCATCATAAATCTTTTTTTCCATTCTTTCATCACTCATTCGTTCGACGTGCCCAAACCAGCTGAACACGTTCTTCATTCTCACCGTGACATCCTCGCTAGTACCTACCATTCTGTGTATCTCTTCATTGCGGATTCGATCAGCTAAGCTGACTCCGTATATCTTACGAAGAGATCATATCTCCACGGTATTCATCTTTCATTCATTCTTCTTCTGTAATACCCACGTTTCACTGCCGTATAACAGCGTCGGTACCAACACTGCATTGTGTACGGCCAAACGCGCAGATGTGCTGACGTTTCGCCGTCTCATCAATGCAGCTAAGACTCCATTAACCCTGTTACCGGCAACAATATGACTTTCCACATCCATCTCGTATCTTCCATCTCTACTGAACATACTTCCCAAATATACCACTTCATTCACTTGTTCTAATGTTATAAAATTTACACTGATTTTGCATTCCGTTCTTTCTTCATCTCTTTCAAAAATAAGAACCGTAACCGTAAGTAAGTTAAGTAAGTTAAGTTAAAAAATGTTTGCCTGTCATTCAGTCATTTTGTGCTTTTCAGTCTTTCTGTTTCCTGAGCCCTTTCATCTTATACCTCACTTGAACTAGCGGCTTTAATACCACAATTTTGCCCCCCTTTTAAGGCTATTATGTTTTTTAAATTTAATCACAAATATAAAGTTTTCAAGTTTTTTCCTGATCTAGTGCTACTTGTAGATGCTAGCTGCCAAATTATTGCATGTTTCAAGTACATAATTCTAGGTCAATCGGAAGTACCCCATTTGTTTTGATTCCCTTTATAGTTACAAAATATGCATTTTTTGCGATATAAACGGCCATAACTTTTTTTTAAGTAAATGTAGAAATACGATTTTTTCAGGAAATTGTGTGTGTTGATTTGAATATATGGTTTGCATTTCAATTCGATATCTTCAAGCGCTCCTGTGCTAAAGGCTCTTCCCAGAAAGACAGTCAGACAGACAGACGGACGGACACAAAGTGATCTTATAAGGGTTCCTTTTTTTTCTTAAAAGATATGGAACCCTAAAAACAGTTTTATATATGAAAAATAACAATATTAGTAGGGTATACAGTACAATAGATAGGTACTGTATAATAAATTCAATATAAAATAATTTTAATCCCAACACCAAACTAAATGTAAAGATCTCGCCCAGATACCCCGAAACTATTCACACAGTATATAAGCCCGATATCTAATTTTGCGATATGAATGGAGCAACCGGGTCGTAATGAAAAACCTTCCAATAACCGACGAATAATTATATTGGCCTGTCTTTTGTCCTTTTTGACATAAACCGTTAGGATTGTCAGTCTTACTTATATTAGAAATGTAAAGTTAGAGTTTGTGACGTCATAGGTCAGTTGAGAATTTGTGATGGTTGTGGGTTCGATTCGTATTCAACGGATATTCAAAACGATTCGTTTTTGTGCATGCATAGCGCAGTTCAAAAAAAGGTTGAAAGCTCATTGGTGGAACCGAGCTTTTTTTTCATGCATCGCCCACTTTTTATTGGTGAGCCGTGAGACATAGCGATGTTTTATAATTAAAAATACTATACTCAATTTCCATAGCACTATATGCTTGCTAAATGATGAATACAAAAATTGCATTTCAGAAATTAAGAAATAGGTTCCTTTCTGTTAAAAAAATTAATTACAAACATTCATATTGGGACACACAGTCAATGACACAGATGTGTATTACATTTTTTTTAGCTTTACACTTGATCCTGTTGGTAGCAAAGTAGGCAGAGGGAACCTGGAAACCTTGATAAGACTTCCCGCCGAATTCTCAGGGAATTACGTGTTGAGTGACGGAAATCAACGCCGCGTCTTGCCTCGTTACCAGGGCGTGGAATTGAAAATATTAAATATTTCATTTACCCAAGTACGTATCATGGGAAGCCATGGGAACATTTTATTAAAATATTCTGTTCCCCACTTTCCATTTTGTTACCAGAGTCAGTATACCGCGAATAGGAGTCGAACCAACAACTGTCGCTGCGCCATGTCGACCTCAATAAAATATTAAAAAATATATAATATATTAAAAGTAAAGCTATATTTTTTCAATTTCATTTATACATTCCGCGTCATCGTATGACGTGAACGTCGTTCATTTAATATAATGTGTGAGTTGGTATGCTACAGTCGAGAGAATATTTATATTTAAAATATTCTCTTATTATACAATAACGTACAATATATTTTAGTTAACGGTAGTCAATCCTGGACATTACTATTCTTTCAACAAGAAATCTACACTTTTATGTGACACTATAATGTTATGTATGTTAAATCAAATCACATCAAATCAAATCAGCTTCAAGCTGTATCCCGCACACTGCAGGGTAGGCAGAGAGAACCTAGTGTTAAGACACTCTGTTCCCCATTTTCTCCCGAATTCTGCAGGTATTGCGTGTTGAGTGGCAGAAGTCAACGCCGCGCTTGTCCTCGACACGAGAGCGAAGTAATGGAAATATAAATTTAAGTAAATATTTCATCTGCTCGAGTAGAGATCGAACCCACAACCAGTCGGTTCTACAGTCACACTTTGTGCCCCTGCGCCACGATTGACCTCACTATACAATATATATTATATGTCACAAAATTTCGTAATAACTATAGATTTTTTTATAAACAAAAAACATGCCTTTCTCCACCAAGTGCTATAAAAAGTACTCGGCTACCAACCCGAGGATAATCTCTCAAGAGTGTTAATCTGTTCTGGCTCCATCATCAGAGCAGATCAATAATACCGTATTATTGTATTGTCACTCAACTACGTTTAACTGTCATGTTTCATAAGTAAGTCAAATACAGTTTCTTAGATTTCATAGTACATATACTCGTAGTTACAAAGTTACCTTATTACATATCAAACTAATAAAAACGCGCATAATATTAAGTTATTTTTTATTTTTGTCATCTTCCGGAAAAAAAACTGTGATTAGAGTGAAGTCAGTATTAAAACATTCAATTCTAATTGCACCTACAAAATAGTATATAAAGAGAAAAAAATATATTTAAAAGCCTGTCGTGGAGTAACGGCAAAAACGTGCGACTGTAACCGGGATAGGTTGCGAGATCGATTCCCACTCGAGGTAATTATCTAATTATTATTTTACTAATTTTCAGTGGTAGCTTACTCACTCAACACGCAATGCTTCCATTGGAACGAATAGTCTTAATACTAGGTTCCCAGGTTCCCCCTGAGTTCTCTGCTATGAGTAGGATATAGCGTGAAGCAAAAAAATATATAATATGTATGTATATACGTACGTATGTTACGTTATATGAGGGCAACATAATGTCTGGACTCAGAAACGATATTGTTGCTTCAATAATTCAAACAGTATCGAAACCGAATAGAATATAGAATGCTATTTCTAATAAAAACGTGATATTCTTGTTTTATTGTATGTATAAAAAGAAAGGTATTTCATAAAAATATTAACTTTTAATAATATTTTGATATTTAGGTTTTATCCGTCGTGGTGTAGAGACACGCGTGCGACTGTAAATGCGACAGGTTGTGGGTTTGATTCGCACTGAAGGAAATACAATATTTAATTTTTTTTCCTTGCTCTGGTCGTGAGGCAAAACGCGGCACTAAGTTTTGCCATTCAACACGTAATGCCTCTAGAATTCGCCGCAAAGTGAGGAACGAAAATGTCTTAATATTAACGGAGTGTCGTAACACTAGGTTCCCTCTGCTAACCCTGCTATGTGCGTGATACAGCGTGAAGCTAAAAAACAATCTAATTATTCAGCTCATCAGATTTGAACTTGTATACTTAGGCCATTACTTTATGTATACCTCGGACTCGTAACTGCATTAAATGGACAGACGAAAAATGACGTGGTGCGCTCAAGATCGTGTTTCTCTTTTTATATTTGTCAATGTTTGTATAACACCAACACACTATGTCTTGAAAATTCGACGAGAAGTGTAGGTTCACTCTGCGTATTCTGCTACATGCGGGATACAGCGTGAAGCTGAAAAAATATCTAAATGAGTGATTCTACGGTATGAGCGAATATAGAAGGATACATTTATAAAGGGATACACTACAGAATCTAAAGCCTTTATATTAAGTCAACATGAATAATTTGTCAACAAATTTAATCAATGCGTCCAATTCGATAAACCGCAAATACTCGCTCGAGGGAATCGTTTTGAACCGTTCACGGGATAATTTAAATACAACAACACCTGTATTTTAATAGAAAAATACTTGATTGGTAAAAATACAAAATAATATTAATATTAGAAATTGAAAATAATTTGATTGAATATTGTAATATAAATAAAACAAAATACTTATTACTTGAGTAAATTCTTCTTTAAAAATTGTAAAGTGGTACATAAAATACATTTACTTACCAGATTTCAACTATATGACCCTAATATATGTAGTAAATGGAATTCTTATAAACTCTGTTTATCTGTCTGTCCATTTATGGACAGACAGATAAACAGAGTTTATAAGAATTCCATTTACTATTGAAACCTAAAAATATAGACTACCTACAAGTTTATAACATAAGAATTCCAAACCCGATATCTGTGTCTAAGCACCCATTCTTAAATAAGGTCTAAGATGAGAATAGGAATTGCTAGCAACAATTCGGACTGACTAAGCGAATAAAACGTTCTAAAGAATCCCTTTATAAGGCATTTTCCGAATAATAACTTTTAGTTTTATGTCAATAATATGTAAATATTAGAAATGGACTTTTATTGACGGTTTCCATACTATAATATTTATTTTAATGTATGTATTCCATATATATTAGAGTAGGAAGAGAGAAACAAGTGCTAAAACATTCCGCTTCCTACTTTCCATGCACTTATTTATTGTTACCAGGGCGAGCAAACGAAAATAATCAATTCCTCCGAGTGGAAATCGAACCTTTAATCATCAATCATTTAACCACTCAAAAAATATGAACTTAATCGAAAAAATCATATTCTATCCTTAAGAATAACAAAACAGCCTTTACTCACAGGAATATCTCTAGAAGATACAAGTCTGATCTGATAGGGGTCAAGATTCTACTGATAAATATTTACACGTTACCCACGATCCCAATAATCATGTATCGCTCTTTTATTACGTCACTTGGAGAGATAACCTTTTATTGTGCTGACCCAATTCAACTTGGTGCAGATGGACGGTACAAAATTGTATTACGGGAAGACTGACTTGACTTACAATATTTATATGTTGCTTACTTACACTACTTACATAATAGGTTAGGACATATTTCTATTTATTGTTTCTTATTAATTTAAGTTTTATCATCATTTGGTAAATGTCCTTAATAATATGATTTTAAAACAATGTATTTTTAAATTATTTTTTTTATAATGTCAATGAAATTTTGTGGTATTTCTTTACTTTTCAGCTTTCAGAGGAAACGTAATGTCAAGACACTCTGTTCTCCGTTTTCCATTCTAATTTGAGACAAGACATGTTGAATGGGAGAAAACTCAACGCCGCATCTTGTTTTACGAAAGAGGGAAAATTAAAATAATTGTTTTCCCGAGTGGGGATCGAACCATCAAACCCCAATGCAAATAATGGTTAACCATACATATTCAATATGTCAATTTTACTTGTAAATATTCAAATTGAAAGCACTCTATATAATAAACCGGTAACTTATATAGGTATGTAACATATGCGAAGTGGCTCATATTTGCATATGCATTCTCACAGATGGCTTATCTGTGTCATACTGTAAAGTTTGAGAGCGTAGACGACGTACAGACTGTTCTCCCGTGGTTTGGTTCAATGATTTAGTGTTCTAGCAAATTATTATACTAAAACATTAATAGCAATTGTGACTTTAAAAGTTTTCGACACAACGCAACGGTTGTGGGTTCGATTTCCACTTGTGGGAATGGATTACTTTCATTTTCTGTCTCTGGTAACGAAGAAGCGAGATGAAGCGTGGTTGTGAGTTTTTCCACTCGACACGCAATGTTTTGAACCTTTGGCCTAATATTGTGGAACAGAGTGATTTTCCTACTCTAATATGCGAGAAAAAAACGTGGGGCTACCCACAATTTGATATTTTTTTTAGCTTCACACTGTATCCCGCATGAAGCGGGGTAGGCATAGAGTGCCTAGTGTTAAGACACTCCGCTTCCCGCTTTCCACCCAATCTGGAGGCATTGCGTGTTAAGTGCTAAACCTCAACGCCGCGCTTTACCTTGACACTAGTAGAAAATGAAAATATTAAATCTGACGAACTCAAAGAAAATAAAAATATTAAATATTTTATTTGCTGCAGCGGGAATCGACCTCACAACCTATCACGTTTGTTGTCATTCAAAACTCCACTTCAAAATAATTCTCCATACTACCAACAAAATGACACATCACACACGCATTTCCGAAATAATTACTTTTAAAACTAATGAATGCGAAACACTTTATTTACAGGTTTAATTGAAACATTCGTTTGTTTGAACTCGTTCCATTGTCCGTCCGTTGCATAATTACGGAATTTCCCTTGGATTTTCGTTAATGAACCCAAGCGCCACTTGAAATTAAAGTTTAAAACGACTAAGTGCTGGTTTTACAATATTGAAATGCTGATGTAATTGTTTAATGGCAATAGTAAATGTTTAATGAGATATTGATAGAGAAAGCGTTACTTTTGTTCGTCCTCCTTGGTGAAGTGGAAGCAAATTTCAAAGTTAACCGCGAATTTTATCCTTTTATCTTTCGGTTGCCACAATATAATTATTATAAACAGTTTTTTATCTACAGCTTCGCTTTTCTGCTACATGCGTGATAAACCGTGAATATTCCCTTCTCCACTTTGTGTGTTAAGGGGCAGAACTCACCGCCTTACCGCCACAATGAAAAAAATAATATATTAAATATTTAGTTTACTCAAGTAGGAATCGAACCCACATCCTGTCGCGTTAACAATCACACGCCTGTGCACCTGCGTCACGACTGGCCTTCAACTGGTAGGAGTCCCATGAAAATAGCTAAGCAGTTGGATGAATAATAACATTATCATATTGTAGCCTTGTTAAAGAAATGGACTATCCAACACAATAATGCGTTAATTATATCACATTGATAGGAATTCCATATAATCTTTATATCTTGTTTTATTATAACATTGAATATGTTATTGGACAAATAGAATATTATAGTGTGCATATATATTGCTAATCAACTGTAATAATTCTTTCATCTTTAAAAACATCCAGCTATTTACTTCAGCACAGTTTATTTAGTTTTTCATAATATAAAATGTAAATCGTTAATATAAAGTAGAAATAAAAGAGGACCAAGAATAGATACTTGTGAAATACCTATTCTTAGAAAAGATTCAGACGGAAAACTTTTAGATCCTTTGATTTAAATATGCGACGAGATCAAGGCTACCATTCAGTATACCATCCTGTTTGATATATTTTTAATAACAGAATTTCATATGATACACAATCAAAGGCTATAATATAATAAGTACCTACAGTCCATAGCTTAGGGAATGTAAAAGAGCACTAAAAGAACATATCTCGAAATTCCTACAAAAACGGGAAAATCAGGTTTTATTATTTCTCATCTTAAAGTCCACGAAAACAAAATTGTAAAAATCGACAACAGTGACATAATAAAAATTAAGCTACTTTTAACATAAATCGTGTCATACTTTGTACTTCAAAACACTTCCGACGCGTTGCCTAACTTTAATTAAATACATTAATTAAATAAATAATTTGTTTGAGGCCAGTCGTGGCGCAGCAGCACGAGGTGTGACTATAAAACCGACTGGTTGTGGGTTCGATCCCCACTCGCGGAGATGAAATAATTACTTAAATTTATATTTCCATTTCTTCGCTCTGGTGTCGAGGTTAAGCGCGGCGTTGAATTCTGCCACTCAACACGCAATGCCTCCAGAATTCGGCAGAAAGAAAGGAACGGAGTGTCTTAACACTACGTTCCCTCTGCCTACCCTGCTGTGTGCGGGATACAGCGTGAAGCTGATTTAATTTTAATTTAATTTTAAGTAAATAATGAAGCTATTTCAATATAAAACAGTAAATTCTAGTCCTACACATAGATCGATATTAGTAATTAACACCTAAGGAGCCGTTGTACCGTGGCGTCCCTTTGAACTATTTCACTGAACCAATTTGCCAATAGCTGTCTGTTTGGTTGGTCCGCGGCCGACGAGTTTTGGGGCGGATTCCATAATTTCATCACGGTGTACTCGTTTTAATTAACTTGGAATTTAATTATATTGCTTACGAGTATGTGTATGTTAAAAAAAAATATTAGTTAGCACGACAGTACATAAGATATAGCCGAAAAAGCTCCATTCCTTAAAGTAAAAATTGGAGAAATAATCACGAGAAATATGAAAATAAAATGATGAAATAAGAAGGACAATAAACAAATAGGAATCTCTGCTTAACAACAACAAAGAAAGCATTTACTTATATTATGCAGCAATGACTTAACTATGAACATCATTATCATTATTCTTGTGAAGACTCAAGAAAGGGTTTCAAAGTAACAGCTATTAAGTTAAGTACTCCAACAACACATAGGTACAACAACTGCATAGAGAGAAAGATCTTTTCAGCACCACGTATTCGCTGTGTAGGTGCCCATGGTGTTGCAAGAAGGGGAGCTCAGAGCATTACTTCGGACTTCCGACCCAAGAGTAAGGTTATGGAGCATTTTTGAAATATTAACGAACCTCCCCTGTCCGAGCTCCTCTCTCTACCTATACCAAAAGAGAAATGATTCCACAATGAAGTATATTCTACAAATGAATTGATGATATTTCTTAACAGGCCGAAATATTTTAGCAAAGTATAGAAAGATTTCGCTATTATACCTCTTAATGTTTAATCAGCAAAAGGAAAACTCTTGATCAAATTAAGCTGCCACACAAACACCAAGTTAGTAATTCAGTACTAATTCAAAGCACTTAATACTTTGCCAAAAACAAACCTTTTGTTTCTACTTTTATTAAAACTTCAAGACGAGCCCACGATTAATTTAACTTTTCTTTTTTACCGCAACTTGTCTCCGGATTACATTACGTTAGTTCCCAACTGGAATTGCCTTTGGCGCCCGAAATGTTGATTTGTGTGTGATGTTCATTTTTGTTGATAGTGTTCACTTGTAATTTAAGATGAAATAGTATTTTACTGTCTAGTTTTTTTGTATTTTTCAAGAATTAGCTTTTTTATTTATACACAGCTTCTAGCATCTTCGTCACTCAAAACTCAACGTCAATATAACGAACAGTGAGGAGTAGAGTGCGGAGTGTCTTATCTATAGATTCCTTCTGCCTACTCTGCTATTCGCATAAAGCTGTATATCTGTCTACATTCTTGCTCTCACAGTGTAGGCTCAAAAAACTTACTAATAAGTCACACTGTTCTTCATACATCGTCTATTTAGGAGTATTACGTGTTACGCGGCTTTTTCTGAGTGGAGTGGTGAATAGGAAAATAATTTAATATATTTTCACAAGTCAAATTGAACTTACTACCATTGTGTACACGTTTCCAACCGCATTTCCATAGCCATCTTTTTTAAAAATATAATCATTTATAACATTCAAAATGTTACACATATGTAACTTTATAGTATAAATATATTTTTTATCTTCAAGCTGAAACACGCAAATATAAGGATATGTAGAGAGATCATAGTATCAAAGTACTGTTATCTCTCTCTATACATACATAATAAATAAAAATAAATCGATCAATCAATCAGCTTCACGCTGTATCCCGCACACTGCAGGCCCCGCACTCTGCCTACGCAGAGGGAACCTAGTGTTAAGACACTTCGTTCCCCACTTTCTTGCCGAATTCTGGAGGCATTGCGTGTTGAGTGGCAGAACTCAACGCCGCGCTTGTCCTCGACACCAGAGCGAAGAAATGGAAATATAAATTTAAGTAAATATTTCATCTCCTCGAGTGGGGATCGAACCCACAACCAGTCGATTTTACAGTCACACTTTGTGCCCCTGCGCCACGACTGGCCTCCCATTTACACACATAATACAAATCAATATTCAATTCTATATAGAGACCATCATAAGCTATCAGCTTAATTATGATCACAAACATATTATAATAATAGCCGTATCGTCTTAGGTGGTTGATTAATACGAACTAATGTGCTCGAGCCATTTGTCTTTCCCCCATAATTAAGCGTAGTGTACATTCCAAGTCCGTTTATATAGCGTATGGAATAAAATTAAGTCATTTTTTTGGTTTGGTTGTTAAATATGTGTTAATAAGTGTTTCTTAGTAAAAATATTTGAAAATTAAAAGTGTATCGCAATATCTCGAAAGTGGAGTACGGAGTGTCTTAACACTAAGTGTTTCTCTGTCTACACCACATACACAGAGCTAACAATAAGCTACATGTGATGTAGAAATTTAGATTTTTTGAGATTTTTTGCTAATACAGACAGATACAGATATAAGTTAGAATTTTAATTTTATAAGTATATATCAGTAAAATAACAGCTTACATTTCACCTACTTATTTGTAGTGTGGTTTGAAAATGATAAAGATAACCTTTTTAATAATTTCAAAGCTTTATTTTACATTAAGAATAGCATATTTTTATAGAAAGATCTACAAAAATATTTTTCTTTTCTTTGTGTAGAAACACTATAAAAATGTTAATAAATATTTATCTAAAAGTATTCTCTCTCGTCAAATTATTATTCTTAGCAACTTAATACATTGTTAAACATTTCTTTCTTCAAAAAACCATATATAAGTAGATTTAATAAGCCTAATAATGTAGTTGCTATAATACCTGCTTTGTGTAATAAGCCTTATTTTATAACTCCATTATAGAATAAATATAATTAATCAGTGGATTTGAGTTTGAACCTATGTAGCGAGTGATTATATTAAAATTATTTTAAATTTTCCATTCTGGGGGAAAGATTAGAGCGAGAGTGAGTAACAGAGTGTCTTACACTATGTTCAAATTCAAATTCAAATTCAAAATATTCTTTATTCAAATAAACTTTTATAAGCACTTTTGAATCGTCTAATGAACATATAACAAAAAATAAAAAGCTACCACCGGTTCGGAAGGCAGTTCTGCTGAGAAGAGCCGGCAAGAAACTCAACAGTTGCTCTTTTCAAAGTCAATGGTATAATATATAATTTTATTACATTAACTGGCAGCTATCCTGCATCACATTCAATAGACATTAATTCCATACATGTTTATCCTCTAAATATTCTTGAACAGTGTAATAAGCTTTACTTGTTAGTATTTTTTTTAAAGCTACTTTAAATTGTGGTAGTGGCAAACTTAGAATACACTGCGGAAGTTTATTATATACACGTATACTCAGACCCATAAAAGATTTATTAACTTTTTGGAGGCGAAAACGTGGCGTAACAAGTTTATCTTTATTTCTCGTTCCTATCGTATGTATATCTCTATTTTTACTATGACACTGTACATTTTGCCGGACAAACAGAATATTATAATATACAAATTGTGAAGCAACTGTAATAATACCTGCATCTTTAAAAACATCTCGCAGAGAATCTCGAGCTCTTAGATTATAAATATATCTCACGGCTCTTTTTTGAAGAATAAATATTGAATTTATATCTGAAGCACTGCCCCATAGCAACATTCCATAAGATAAAATACTATGAAAATAGCTATAGTAGACTAGTCGGGCAGTTTCAACGTCCGTCATTTGTCTTACTTTTTTTATTGCGNTGTCGAGGTTAAGCGCGGCGTTGAGTTCTGCCACTCATCACGCAATGCCTCCAGAATTCGGCAGAAAGTGGGGAACGGAGTGTCTTAACACTAGATTCCCTCTGCCTACCCTGCTTTATGCGGGATACAGCGTGAAGCTGATTTTTTTGATTTTGTATCTAAAATTGTAAAATATTCGCTACTTTGTTATAGTAACGACCCTCGGTGACGAAAGTGTAATTTACTTTTATTTTTTGTTTCGGATCTGTGGTTTAATGGCAACAAATAAAGGTTATGTACGAAATAATATAACACATTCTAAGTGCTCAAAATACGACAAGAACCGTCCGCAATAGAACGGTTGACAAAATATTATAGAAGCTATCGGCTATGACCTTCTTCGGTAAATTGATACAAAAAATAATTATCTTATATTATATCAATAGTGCAACATCTGGATACGTCATCCAATACGGTGTGGTTTAGTAGGAACTTCCTTCCATGCGCCACGCAACTGTGGAATGGCCTACCTGCTCCCTGGTCCTCTGCTCTATTCCCTGGTCGATACGACTTGGGTACCTTCAAAAAGACGCGCTTTGATCTTCACCTTTAAGTCCGGTAACGCACCTGTAGCTCCCCTGGTGTTACACGGTGTCGAGGGCGGCGGTGATCACTTAACAACAGGTGACCAATACGCTCGTTTGCCTTGCCCTTTCCATAAAAAAAGTTCCCAAGATTAATCTTTTGAAGCAAATAAACTCTTCAGCTTAGTAAAATTACTATAAATTAACATACATGTAGATACCAATAATATCCTAAGATTTTTCGAATTTAGTCACGAATACCTCCAAATACCTAGCTTTATGTAACAAGTACCCAAAAAATCACAAAATGAATGAGATTTTGTATCCGTCTATTATCAAGTAGGGTCGCATCTTCAGCCATTTCTTTCCCTACAGTGAACCGGCTAAAACCGTTCCAATCTCGATTATAACAACAAGAAGCCGACCCGCGGCCCGATTATAAACACTTGGTCGACAGTAACGCGATTTAAGGCTTCCTAAGGGTTACTTGTATAGTATAAATTATAGGATATAGCGGTTTAAATTATTTTTATATATGAATATTTTTGGAATGTATATTTTTTTAATATATAAAATATTATAAATTATCTTAATTGGCAGAATCACAATCAAATCTTGTTTGCGTGGCTTTTAAAAGAAAAAAACCATTTTACCGAACAAGTTGCTCTCTTAGTAGTCCCTTACACTTAGGAAGTGTAAGGCACTCAGTAGAGGAAGAATATAAATAAAAGTCAAATATATACTATACTTCAAGGCCAGTTGTGGTGCAGGGACACAAGTAGGTGATTGTAGACACGACTGATTGTGGATTTGATCTACACTCGAGAAAATAAAAAAATGTTATATTTTCATTTTTTTGCTCTGTTACCTAGGCAAAACACAGTGTTTAGTTCCGACACTCGAAGTAGACAACAGTAGGTTGCCAGGTTCCCTCTGTCTTCCAAGTTATGTGCAGGATTCAGCGTGAAGCTAAAAAATATAAATAAGTGTATCCTAAGTATAATCAAATTTAGCTGATTCATTTGGATGTGTATTGTATGACATGCAGAGAGAACCAGTGTTAAGACACTGCAAAGACTAATGTTAGGTTCCCTCTGCCTACCTCTAAACGAGATATAGCATGAAGCTATCAAACGTAAAAAGTCAAAAGAATAATCTATCAAAAGAGAGTTACAATACCTAAGTAAAACCAAAAATAACGAACATCAAAACACAACCAACATGCACCACACCCAAAAGTTAAAGCCTTACGACTGAGATCCGTTCCCTTGTGTAATTTCACGGAATGAGCTCCTAAGCAGGGCCCCACTCCTTAGACTTGCCCTTTAGTTGTCTTAATTAGTGCTCACCTGAAAGTTTCCACTTTAATATAGCTTACTTACATTGCATTTTATGTTTATTCTATGGGATTATTAGGGACAAGAGTCCCTAATGGGCCAAGTTCATCTAATGTGTGTTGCGGCGGCTATGTTTATGATATGGTGCCCGTGGTTTCGTCAAGTTTTTATGTGATTATATTATTGCTGTTATGTATTTATATGTATTTATGCTGTTATTCTTTATACAGGGTGTAACACGAATGATGGATCAACGGTAGTCTATAGGTAAGGAACCTAACCTATCCGTTTTACCGTCATGTATGTTCAGGGATTTTCAGTGGCTCAGCAGATGTTGAAATATGGAAAATGGGAAATGATAGTGCCTTAATTGGAGCTGAGTGTCTTAACAATAGATTTCATTCCCAGATTCCCTTTACCTACCCTGGTAAGTGCGGTATACTACATGAAGCTATAGCCTTCCTCCTAACATAAAAATATTTTTTCGACTCAAATCAGTAATTCCTGAGATTAGCGCGTTTAACCAAAGAAATTTTGCAAACTAAGAATTTTGTTTTTTTTTAAATTCGTTCATGACAAAATATAACATAACGATTTCAATGCATAAATCAGTTACATAATTTCAAATTATAATATAAACCATGTTTTATAAGGATTAAAGAACTGATAAACAACAACGTATGAACATGCAAGTAATTCTGATTTCATACATACGATAAAATAAATAAAAATCGAGCACAAAACAGATATTCTTTTCGTAAAGATTACTTGGACTCTTGAAAGGAAAACGAACCCACGACCTTGAATCGCATCGTGCAACGTTCTGACATTCCCCATTAAGTTCAATCAGTATTAAATTGATTTCTTCTTACTTCCCGCCGTATTCTAGAGGCATTGCTAGTTAAGTGATGGAACACAATATCGCGCTTTGCCTCTTCATAAGAGCGCAGCAATAAAAAAAATAATAATAAATTTCCCAAATAGAAATCAAACCCACAACCGTGCGTTACAATGACTCCATTGTGGCTCTGCACCTTGATGATCTAAACAACAGAGATTAAATGAAATATAATAGATGTATTTTTTTTATTACAATTTAGATATTTACATTGTCGTCAATCTTTCCTCCACTTTTTGATATATATCTTTAAAAGTACAGAACATGTTTTGAAAAATCTTGAACTATCGCTTAAATTAATTTCTTTATGACATTTATTTCTTGAGAAATTTATGGGAAAACATATTATACAAAAATTTGTCATTTTTTACACTATATACTTAAATAATAGCAACTTCTATCAATATAACACAGAAAAGTAAACAGAGGAAACCTAATGTTAAGACACTCTCCAATTTCCGCTAAATTCTGGAGGCATTACGTGTTAGGTGGCGGAACTGAACGCCGCGCTTTGCCTCGACACTAGAGCGAAGAAATAAAAATATTAAATGTTTTATGCCCCCGAGTCGGGATCGAGCCCACAACCAACTGCATTTAAAATCAAACACTTGTGCCCCTGCGCCAAGACCGGTCTTAAACATGCATGTACATATTTACATGTCAAACTGATAATCCCCTTTTTTGAATGTCAGTTAAAAGGTGAAGCCAAGATAAACGTAACAGAAATAACATTGAAAGAAATCAAAACACCGATTGATTGGGAATAATAATTTTTTATTTGTCAAGGGGATTTCATGATACTCTTTCTGAATGCCAAGCGCTCCTAATGGAAAATATAAAGCAGAAAAATAATCGACATTTAAGATGAAATTGAGTTGTTTTAGCTTTACATCGTCACGTAGCGGGTGTTGGTTGAGTTTAGATTACCAGTTTTGTTTTGGGTCTTTGTTCATAATATTTTATTATTGTAGTGAAAAATAAATAAAAACTAATAGCTTCACACTGTATCCCGCATATAGCAGAATAGGCTGAAGGGATTTAGTGTCAGGATACCCCATTCTCTCTCTCATTCTGTGGACATTCCGACAATTTTTAAGACATTGCACATTCAGTTACAAGAGCTTCGTTTATAATTTATTCTCCAAATAAAAACAAATCCACAACCCTCGCTGTTATATCCAGATACTGTGCCGCTGCACTACGAGTTTAAGTTAGAATAGCTTTTGGAATTTGGGACTTAGAGCAAGGTGTTCATGTTTTACGACTTTCTTAAAATTACATACTGTTTATCATGTAAGTTAGAAGAATTCAGCAGAATGAGATATCGGATATCAGAATAACATAATTAGATAAGGTTTTCTCTCCCTACAAATTTATATATTTTTATAATCAACCGAACTCATAAAAATGATATGGTTATAGGTTCGATTACAATACTCACAGAAGATGAAGTAGTGGAGTGCCTTGACATTATGTTTTCTCTGAATATTAGTTGGAAAAATATCACCTTTACAAAAAAAGCTAATTATCTTAGCTACCTTTCAAGAAAGACAAGTTAAATATTACTTATTTAGACTACAAATTTGGCTACAGCGGCTGAGATTTACTTTCATAAATCATAAATATTAATTTAGCAAATTACAAGACACTTTTCAAACATTTGCTCGCGGTTGTTTCTGTTTCTACGAAAATTAGTTTCCTTCGAAATTACATGTTTAAAAAGTTTTATTATATTTTATTACATATTTATGTGTACTTGAATTTAGATTGCGTAATATTTTCCAGATATCAAACTCGTGAATAGGGTGACAATGATATGTCTTGCTTACTGAATCATTGAAAATTAATTTTTTTTAGATTCACGTTTATCCTGCACAGGGCAGGGTAGGCAGATGGAACCCGGAAACCTAATGACTTGATGGGAACGGAGACTCTTAACGTCTCCGTTCCCATCAAGTCACTTCCATTCCCCACTTTTCGTCGAATCCTGGAGTGTCGAAACTTAACGCTGCACTTTGTCTCGACTCTGGTGTCGAAGAAATAAAACCATTAAAGATTTCATTTCCTCGAGTGGGAAATGAATTTACAAATTGTCGCGTTTGCAAAGGATATCCTATATATTTATTTTACTCTTTCCTTATTGAGTGACTGACAGACTACGCGGCGAAGAACGTTGAAATTTGGCATATAGGTTCAGCTGCAGCTAGTACGAGTATATTACATAGGTATATTTTTAAAACATTTTACACGTGAGTGTGCCTCAAACATATATATTCATTGTTATTTCAGAGAAATCAACGCGACCCCTCGTCTTTACAGATTGAAAAAGGAAATCTAATAGGGAGTGTAATTTTAGAAGAAAGGGAAATATAATAAGTTAATCGCAGATTTACTTTTAAAAAACCGTTTAGTATCCATAGTTACGTCGACAATTCAGTGTCTTTCTTTTTAATTTATTTATTTTCTCATTCTTATAGATCACCAATCGCAACGTTGTGTTCCGTCACGCAAGGCTTAAAATATTTTGCAGAAAATGGGTGAAATAGAATACCTTAACCCTTATCACGTTGCCTCCCTCAACCCACCCAGAGAAGCGGCAAAAATGCGTGAAGCTAAGAAAAATACACACGAAAACAATATTAAACAACTATAAATTAAAAACCTATAAAACGCCAACATATCTATTAATATTCAAAGTTCCCTAGAAATATTCCAATAAAACAAAACTTACGCTCAAACCCAAGAAAAGAAAACGAACTAATTAAAAACAACAAAACGTAACAGAACAAGTATAAAACAATCTGGAAGAAAGACCAGATATTTCATAACGTAAATTTCAACTTCTAACATAATTTTTTATTTCAGATCAAATTAAAAACTTCCCTGTACCGACAACAAAAGAAAAAAAAATCCACCAGAAATTTATATCTAAGATAATTCAATTCGTTAATTGTTTGATCTCGCGGCAAAGCATTAATCAATTTCTTGTAGAATTCGAATGTTAACTTTAGATCCATTTGGAAAATTTAATTTTCGGCCACGAGGAGGAGCGCGGGGGAGGCGCGGGGGAGCAGCGCGGGGGAGCAGCGCGGGGGAGGCACGGGGGAGGAGCGCAGGGGAGGCGCGGGGAAGGTGCGGGGGAGGTGCGCGACGTCCGCATACCTTTGCATAATTATATTTCACTTAAATTATGACTTTGAATGATTTATTCTTGGACTGAAAGTTGTCTTCTTTCAATCTGAACGCTAATTGATCTCTGATTCGATTGGGTGTAGAGAATATTTTTCGAGATTACACCTGATGGAAGATAATTTGATATTAATTTGTCTTTTGTAAAAAAGGTCACGTAGTTTTAAAAAGTATTTTCTTGGACAAGTAAACAGGCAATGCCTCTAGAATTTGGCAGAAAGTTGCAAACAGAAGTTTTTTAAACGGAAATGTTTTAACATTAGCTTCCCAGGTCTCCTCTCCCTACCCTGTTAAAATAACTAAAAAAGTGAATGCTTTAAAGCTTTTAACTGGTGGCATATAAAATATGAAGAGTATATTTTAGACGACATCGTGGTGTCGAACGGCATAGCATGTGACTGTAAACACGACGGTTATAGGTTTAATTCCTACTCAGGGAAATAAATTATTTTCTTTTTCTTGTGTTTTTTAGGGATACAAAGCGCTACGTTGAACGAATAAGATACATATTTATTTGTTTTTTTTTTTTCAGTTTTTAGTTCTGGAGGCATTGCGTGTTGAGTGGCGGAACTCAACGCCGCGCTGTGCATCAACACCAGAACGAAGAAATGAAAATATAAATGTAAATAAATATTTCACTTCCTCGGGATCGAACCCACAACCAGTCGATTTTACAGTCACACTTTGTGCCTCTGCGCCACGGCTGGTCTCTATTTGTGCGTATACTTAAATCAAATGTGCCAATAAAAATTACCAAATTGATGAAAACATAACTATGCACACCAATTAGGCCACAAATTAGGGTTAAATCGACGTACAACAGGAAAAAATTAAAATAATGCTTTATGCTATTTTAATACCAATTTACCTTCCCTAGTAGGTACATTGTTAAACTACAACAGTTCTTTCATTATTTTATTAACTGTACTCATTTAAAACGATTTCCTCGCTAAGTTTATGAAGGTTCTAGCACTTGTCGTTTTACGACGTCTTAGACAAACACCCGTTTATTAGCGTATCAGTGATAAATAACATTTTAGTACTTTATTTCCTTTGTCATTGTGGCCATAGACCATAATAGTACAGAGCATCGTTAAACTGAAAGTGAAAGTGATTTGAGTTATTGTGAATTGGGTTGCGAAGCTCCACACCGCGGCATGTCTTACATAAATAGGTATTTTAGTATGTGAATATTTTAACCAAATACTTTTATATATTTTATATATTTTAGTTTTTTTAGCAGCTAAGCAGCATAACAGTGTAGGCATAGGAAAACTTGTGTTAAAACACTTCGTACCTGCACACTGCCCAATTTTCGAGACGCTGCGTGTTGAGTGATGGAACTCAACACCGCGCTTTCTTTTGTTAGTGGAGCAAAGAAATAAAAATAATTCATGCCTCCAAGTGGGAATCGAACAAATAACCGTCCCGTTTGAAGTCAGACGCGGTCTCTTATGTAATACTTACAACTTACATACATTCATTTATTTAATCAAATACTTATATTGCTCATTTTTTCCATATAGCATATGAAACACGGGACGAGTAAAACATAATAATGTAAAAAGCGTTATAGTTTTGGTTTAAGCTATGTTCTAAAGTGAATCTAATCCTAATCTACCTGTTTTGTTACTGACAATGACGCTAGGATCCGTTTAAATGAGCTTAAGTTTACTTAGCTACAAGTTACTTAGCTCTTAATAGCTAGTTGCTGAGGCCGTAGTGGCGCAGCGCTACAAAGTTTGACTGTAAACTGTTTTTTGTAGCTTTAGGCTCCATCTCACACATAGAAACGTAACCAGAGGAAACCTGGGAAGCTAGTGTAAAGACATTCCGTTTCCATTAAGACACTTTCGTTCTTCACTTTCCCTAAAAATCTGGTGTTGTTGCGTATTGATTGGCGGAGCTCAACACCGCGCGTTGCCTCCTTACCGAAGCAAGGAAATAAAAATATTTCATTTCTCTGAATGAGACTCGCACTCTTAACTGTTGCATTTTCAGTCGCACCCTTGTACACTGGGCCACGACGGCTTAAAACTCGACCGTTTTTGAATTTGATCGCCCTTCGAGGAAATAAATTGATTTCATTATCTCGCGCTGATATGAACACAAACTGCTGCGTTGAACTCTGCTACTCAACACACATTGCCCTAAAAAATTGAACTGGAGCGGGAACTGTGAAGCAGAGTACCCAAACACTAGGTTCTCTCTGCCTACCCTGCAATGCGGGAACATGTGTGAAGCTACTAATTATCTTATCTGTTAACATAAAATAATTAAAGCATGTAAAGACGTACTCGGAATCAAATCAACACCAGCGCAGGGTCCTTATTGCGATCCAATTTGAATAACAAAGGCGAATGCATGCGCGGGAATAATTGAGTACAGGACGAATTAGATGGAGCTTTTGATGGGATCCAAGAAACCTAAGATAAGGGTCCTATGGTGAATGTATGTATGGATAGTCAAAGGACCGAAGTACATTTTGTTGTGAAATATATAATACGTAACTATCAAGTTTTTTTATATGATATATTTTTATCTCACGCATTACTCAGCTTCACGCTGAATCCCGAATTGTAGGCAACCTAGTTTTAAGACACTCCGTTCTGTTCGAGGACGGGAATAATCTCGCCTCCGAGTGAGAATCTAATATTCAATTATAGTAATTTATTTGGACGGTTTCAAAGAGGCACGGGTTCAAATCTCGCTACGGTAAAATTTTTATACGTTTACTTTATAAGTATTTTTCTTTCCTAAAAATGTTTAAATTTAGTAATTTAACTACTTTCCATTTGTTTTGAGAAGATGAGACTGTTATAGCCCCGGGCATAATGGGTACAATTTCTACTCGAGAGAATAAATTGTTTACATATCTTCGCTCTGGTAAAAGTACTAAGCGTGGCGTTGAGCTCCGTCACTCAACACGCAATGCCTCAAAAGCTGGACGGTAAATAGGGAACGAAATCTGTTAATAAGGGTTCCCTCTGCCTACCTTGCTATATTCGAGAGACAACGTAATACTGAAATAAAATCCAGTGATCAATAGTCTTCTAAGAACTCCAATCTGATTGCACGCTATTATCAATGATAATCTGTCTCTAAATGAGCAAAAATTATAGAACTGTATAAACTATCTCAGACCTCCATCTAGCTTATTTAATAAAATGTAAGAGATGCGAGAAGAATTAATAAAATTAATGAGAAGTGTCGCTCTCAACATAACACGGCGTGATTAATTAACACTGTGTTAAAATATAATAAAATGCGTGTCCCTTTGATTGTATTACAGAATATAAATACGTATAGGTATTGTTTTGTAATATTACTTTGAATGTAGATATTCTTTGATGTACTAAGGAAATATTTTAGGTTATACTAGCTATATTTATTTTTCAGAGCAGGGTAGGCTCAAACCTAGTAATAAAACACACCTCACTATTCACCAAATTTTAGAAATATGGTCACTGTGAACGCACAATTTTGGGCAAAAAATAGGAAAAAAGCATGAAGATACTCCGTATTCCACACATCGTAAAATTTTGGCATTGAGATACTCCGTATTCCACACATCGTAAAATTTTCGAAACATTCCTCGTTAAATGGCGAAACTTAACGCCGCGCTTGTCCTTGTTACCACATCAAACGAAGACATGAAAACAATTATTTCCCTCGTGTAGCAATCTTACTCACAACCATTGCAGTTACAATCAGATACTGTACTGCTGCCTCACCAGTAGTTTTATTTGTACGAGATTTCCAGTTGGGACAAGTTCACGAGAAAGTAAATATACACGTCATTCGCTTTAAGCATTTACAAAGTGCTGGTTGGTCAAAAAGAAAATTTGAAACTTTGAAACAGTTGCATCCAAGTGCCCAGCCATCTTCAGTTGAGCTAAATGTTTCTAAATGTCGAGCTCTAGTGTTACTACAGTTGAACTGATTCTCTTAGTATCGAAGTTTGAAATAAAACGATTACAAAACTGCTTAGTAATAGTAAAGACAATCTTTGTTAGACATTTTTTTTATTATAGCCATTTACATAATTAGTGCGTTAATGTGCGTAGTTTACATATATTTTACATTACAATGGTTAACCAAAAGAAGCAAAATTCAAATTTGAATTGAATAAATTTGAGATTAAAAAAAAAACGAATAGATTTTCATTAAGTAAATGAAAAATCCTAAAAAACACACCAAGTGCTACAAGTGCCTCTTGTGAATTATAGGAGCCTCCAATAGCTTTATATAGAACATCTGAAAAGTTCCACTATTCAAATCCTGGGTTCATCATCAAACCAGCTTTATGATACCATATTTGTATTCACTCGTGTTGAGCACTTAGTAGATAATACAAATGTTAAGCTGAATAGATTTAATAAGAACCTGAATAGGTACTTATATTTTATTACATAGTAACATAATGAGAGGGATAAACATAATGATAATGAGGAAGGAGGGCGCTGTTGTACTTCTAGTAACATACGCTCCGTAAAAAAATATTGATAAAAAGTACTAATAAAATAAATAAATCAAGTCAGAGGCCAGTCGTGGCGCAGCGGCACCAAGTGTGACTGTAAAACCGACTGGTTGTGGGTTTGATCCCCACTCGAGGAGATGAAATATTTATTTAAATTTATATTTCCATTTCTGCGCTCTGGTGTCGAGGCAAAGCGCGGCGTTGAGTTCTGCCACTCAACACGCAATGCCTCCAGAATTCGTCAGAATGTGGGGAACAGAGTGCCTTAACACTAGATTCTCTCTGCCTACCCTGATGTGTGCGGGATACAGCGTGAAAAGTACTAATCAGTGCATAAATAATCAATAAATCTAGTTGAGTGGGGATATAATCATCTGATTTAGGATATATATTGTAGATATATATTGTAAACAGTGACTGTGAGCAAGGGAATAAACACAAAATAAATCCAGTGTAAGACATTGTTCTTTTTTGTCTCCTAAAACAAACGTTTAGTGAAAAATTAATTTATGTTTTATAAAAGTACTGCAAAATAATAACTCAGTACGCATTTTAAAAAACAAAATACTTTTGAAAACTTCAAACCACTTTATTCCTCTTCAGAGTTACGTTCAGAGTTAAGAAACATGATTAAAATTTGACACAAAAGTATTATTGTAAGTTTGCGAGCACCTCCTACACAAATTATTGACCAGCCAAGAATCAAGTCAATCAAAACTTAAAAAATATTACACTGCAAGATCCGAGAAAAGGCACTAGTTATAGCAAAAGATTGTAAACATTTTCAAGGATTTTCTACAAATGTTTATAATATTAATCATGGTTGAAATTAAGAGTGTGCTTCGTAAAATACAAAATAACTAGACTTACTAGACGAGCAAAAAACAGCGATTTTAGAAAATGGCCACATAGTTGCACTACAAGTTACTCAGAATATTAACACAATATTGGAAGAAAAATTAAAAAACATTAACGAAAAGATAGAAAATCAAGAAAAACGTCTCTTTTTCTTCGAAAAACAGGCCAGACAAAGAAATGTTGTGCTTTATGATTTTGAAGAAACTGAAACCTTCAAATACACATGGACCGTAAAGATATAGAAGAATTAAAAAAGATAGCAAAAAAAAGAGAAAAGCCACGACCTAACATAATTACGTTCTCTACATTTAGTTTAAAAATAAATATATTTCAAAATAGAGAAGCATTAAAACTTTATTTATTATATTAACCCTTAAGAGCTATAATGAATTGAGTAACCCAATCTAGAGATTGGATAGATATATGAAACAATCTAAGATTGACGTTGGAGATAGGTTATTAATATTGGGCATAAGACTATAATGGGTGTAAAAATACCTTATTATTAAAAGTAATGAAATTATTAATTTGGATCTATGTTATTAAATATATGTAATTTATTGTATATATTTTTGTAAAAAAACTCAAGCAGCTGACCATACAAGAAGAGACCATAATGTTTTCTTTTTTCTAACGAAATGAAAACCAAATATAAATCAAAAGTTTTTATTTTCGTTAAGTATAATATGTTTCCCTTAACCTGGCTAACTTTAATAAATTATATATAATATTAAAAAAATATATAGAATTTTTCAGAATTCACAAGCGAAGTGACGCGACACTATAATTTACGACTGTTAGTCAAAATGTATAACTATTTGAACATAGCATGCTATGATAACGTAGTAGTAAAATAAAAATACTATTTCTAATACAAACTGAAAATGCTTTCGACATATCATAACAAATATTTAGCTATTTCACAACCTTCAACCTCTCGCGTATTTATTTTATTCAGTAGAAGCAAAGTATTCTAAGTGGTGTAAACTCGCGGTGCCTATACGGTTGAACTAACACTGCGGTTTACAATAAAATCCCCGATGTTACACGATTTTTCTTTAAATTCACGTTATTTTCTATTTTAAAACCTGTGAATGTTGCTGTGTTGAGATTTTATTTTGGAGTTGCTATTGCTAAAATGGCCTATCTAAAGATTTTTGAAAAATAATATACTTAAATTTTAAGAAGTTTTATAGTAAGAATGCAAATTTATGTTTTTTTTTAACTTCACCAGGATCTCTCTCTCTATGCAGGATAGAGCGTATAGCCAGAGCATATAGCCAGATAAGTACAGAAAACAAGATACTTCATCCTACTCTTATATATTAAGCCGAAGTCCAATGTCCTGTGGAACTGTGAAATTCAACAACAGTCAAAAATTAAACGCGTGACGTGTTTTTTTTTTCTCAAGACTCCATACATCAGGATTAAAATTATTAAAAGTGATAAAAATAAAAAAAAATGTGAAAAATAAATTATTTTATTATAAATACATATAGGTTCCATTACGTGGCATATTTCTCACAAAATAATACATAAATGCTTTTTTTTTATTGCGTTGGAGCGTAGACCTAAATATTTTATATAATTTCACCTTGATACCTTCTCATGATGTGAGAAAAGTGGTCTTGATAGAAGGACAGACGGACAACAAATTGGTCCTATAAGGACTCTATTTCTGCCTTTGGAAGTACCGAACACTAAAAAAGAACATTTTTGTGATTTTATCGATGTTTCATTATTAATAATTTAGTGTCCTCTGATTTGGTAATATGGCTGGAGGAATTGATGCTAAATCATCAAAATTAGGTGGAAGGCAAAATAATAAAATCCAATAATGGGCACTCTTTAAAAGGTAAATTTTCCACGTGACATATGCAGCAGCACTATACATCACTGTGCGACGGCATCATAAAACAATTAACCTTTTGAATTTAAACAATATGAGTTATACAACTACGGCAGTTTCCGTTTCAATTTATATTAAATACTAACTCTAAACAGAGTTCAAAATATTTTTGTACGGTTCGTTTAATAACTTAATTAGTTAGTCGAATTTCACTACGTATTTGCCACCAAGCTGCACGCTGTATCCCGCATACAGCAAGATAAGCAGAGGGAACCTAGTGTTAAGACACTCCGTTCCCCGCTTTCCGCTGATATTTTGGAGACGTTGCGTGTTGAGTGGCGGATCTGAAAACGGGGCTTTTGCCTTGGTGCCAGAGCGAAAAAATGAAAATGTCAAGAAATAAAAATTCATTCTATCGTCAGAGTCAGGATCGAACACACAACCGTCGCGTTTGCGTCACAGTCACACCCTTGTGCCCCTGGACCACGACGGTCTCCAAATATGATATACTTACAAAAAATATGTAATGCAAAATTAATTAATTTATTCAGAAGACAATTTATTATCACAAATTATTTAATCAGTCATATAAGAATAAATAGAAATTATAACAACAACCCACTTCTAGATTTTTTGTAATCAAATTAGAATTTGATAGATTTTTAAAATCGCGAAACCGCAGCGGGCCTGCATGAAAATATCGGTTTTTCATTTCATTGTTTGAACCTATTGAACAACGGTGCGCTATCGATACGTAGGGTGCAAACACTTCTTACTTTGACTTTATTTTGGATAAATTTTGCCATTGTTTTTTTCAGCTTCATGTTGTATCCCGCATATCGCCGGATAGGCAGAGAAAACCTAGTATCAAGATATTTCTGCGCCTGCAAGTTGAGTGATGAAGTCTAATGTCCTACACTGTAAAAGTATGAAATTGAAATATATCTCTTATCACAATTAGCCATTTTTTGATAAACAATAATTGAAAATTGCAAGGTGTTATTTCAATGTATTTTTTTTTGACATGGATATCGAAACTTATGAAGAAAAACTTTGGCTTTCATAGCATTTAATCTGGACGTATAATTTTCGAGAAAATGTAAAATTAAAATAGCTCAACGCTATGTTTACATGGGCTGCAAGCCTAGCCTCGCCTCGCACAGGCGCTCTTGCCGCCGATGACATAAAGCAGTCACTAGGTCTTGTACTTTCTCATAATTAAATGACAACAAGTTGTGCATAATTGAATGTATCAATCTGTTGGTAAATGCAGCTTTATAAAAGTATTATATATAAGTAGTATGCGGGCGAAGCCGAGTGGGCCGCTAGTATTGTATAGATTTTAAGACGTAATATAGGAAATCTTATTTTTTCCCATTCCCGTAGGAATTTCTAATAATCCTCTCTTAAAAGGGAGTTGTAGGGAAGTACTCCTAATCTTCCTAAATCTTTTTGAATTTGATTATTATAAATCTTATAGTTTTTGTCTGTGTATTGTTTGTCAGTCACTTTGAAATAGTACAGTTTTATATGTACTTAAACAAATAATCTATTTCACAGCTTAGTGGTCACCCTTTTCATAGATACGTTAGTGATTCCGTAGTTCCGACTGATGGCGCGCCCAGTGATTGCTATTTACTTTTGGTTCGGTGACTGTTGGGCAATTAGAACGAAGATATTTCTTTTTTATTTATAAGATTTCACATTTTCTAGTATAACACAATAGTTTTGAGTTAAAATAAAAATAAAAAAATGAAAAAATATATTTTTACGTTACGTACAGCTCTACGTTCAAATTTTTATACGTTTTCTAAATAAGTATTTTTGTTATTATTATAATATTCACATTTCATCACGCGTATAGGGTAACTTGTTAATGTCATGAATTGAGACATTGCGTGTTGATTGGTGGAACTTAACACCATGTTTGTCTTTGTAGACTGGAAATGAAAAATATTATTTCCTTCAAGTTCTCCTTTTTCACTTGTTCCGTAATTATTCATTAACTTCACTATCTAAATTGGCTCTCTGTATTCATTAATTTGAAACATTTAATACTAACTGAATTCAGGAATTCTCTTCTCGATATTGGATCATTCTAGCAAATTTTCATAAAATAACAAGCTTTACATGAACATAAATGAAAATGTTCGAATGTAAACACCGCAGAATGGACCAAATCTCGATCATAAAGCAGCTGTGGATCAACGAAATGTAAATGCCACTGTATTTCTAAAATTCAACTTCTACTGATCAAAGGCTTCAACCTTTGGCCAAAGCAAACAACTTTTGATGCACCACACATCATAAAAGGAAGCTTTACATAATACTCTAGTAGATCTATGTAGAGCAACTACAGTTTTATTTAAAGCACGCCACAGTGTCTAACTGTAAAGGCGACGGTTGTGGTTTCGATTACCAAACAAAAGAACGAAATATTTTGACTTCCTTGCTCTGGCTTAATAAGTTGAGTTCCGCTACTTAATACGCAATGTCTCTAAATTTGGCTAGTAATACAACATGATGTTACATATAGGTAGAGACGTTTTAGAAATTGAAATAAAAATAATCATAAAAAATATTAGAAATTTTACCTGGCACTAAGTATTTTAGCTTATATTTAGAACTAGCGACCCGTTCGCGGCTTCGCCCGCTTAAACCATAGAATTATTTAATTAACACACTGAATTATATTCGTGTTTTGATATACCTATAATACATGTTTGCAACGTAATGAAGATTTTTAGTGAGAAAGTTATTAAAACTTTAGGTCGCATTTTCGTACTTCCCATAAGAATCTTCAATTGAATGTTTGAAATAAAAACACAACTTATCGATACTTACAATAAAATCCTAACTCATCGGTGTCTGTATATGGAAGATATTACATTTAATTTTTTTAAATTTAAATATTGCATATTTAGTATTAGTTTTATTCTAATCAACTTCACGCTGTATCCCGCACAAAGCAGGTTAGGCAGAGGAAACCTAGTATTAAGACACTCCGTTCCCCACTTTCTGCCGAATTCTGGAGGCATTCCGTATTGAGTGGCAGAACTCAACGCCGCAATTGTCCTCAACACCAGAGCGAAGTAATGGAAATATAAATTTAAGTAAATATTTCATCTCCTCGAGTGGGGATCGAACCCACAACCAGTTTTTACAGTCACACTTCGTGCCGCTGCGCCACGACTGGCCTCAACTGGAGTGGACTTTATTTTAATCGGTTCACACAAAGTTAAAACCAGATCCACGCTTTATCCCGCCTTTAGCAGGGCAACTTAGTGTTAAGATATTGCGTATAATGTGTGACTGATGTGCGAAATGAAAATATTATTAAACGAAATGAAAATATTATTAAATTATAATTCAACCTTCCAAGTAGGGATCGGACCCACACCAGTCGCGTTCGCGCAATTTAAGCAACAGTGTAGACGTAGGTTTTTTTTCATTTTACGATGTATAATCATATCTATATTTCGTGTGACGCAGTTACGCTTAGATACCAATAACGTAAACACATGCTACTACAAAAATACTACTAAAACCTTTAGATTTTAGAACTTTGAACTTTGCCGCCAAAACCTACAGCTCGATTTCGGAATGAGGCGTATGCGGCGGTCTCCCTTTGATAAAAAAAAAAAATGTGCGTGCGTCGTTCTTGACAAATTGTATTTTATTTTACAACGATAATTTTAGTATTTATTCGCGGCTTTGTCCGCTTGAATTACATGATTACTCTTTTAAGAAATATAGATATTACAAACAGCCTTAACTAATAATTAATTGATTTGGATTAGTACTCACGATATTATTTGCAAAATAACTTATCTGGCTCCTGTACAGAGATGTGTATAGTAACATATATTATTAGTTAAATATATAATTGATATACAGAATATACGTAGAAAGCACGTTTTTGCTCCCAAAAGTTATTTTTTTATACGTTTCTTAAAAAAATATTAATAACATAAACGAACGAACGGACTGAAGAACCTATTCAAAATATTTCTTTGAATATTAAGTCATTCTTTATCACTGTGTTAAATAATTACGAATTAAGCTAGACTGTTACGAAGGTAATCTTCACCAACAATTCAATGTAGTTTACTTTGTAGTTAGTACTATGAACAATTGTACTTTAAAAATACGTAAATTTATCAACAGTCAAATAAATAAGACGTTTCTAAAGTCATTCTTTTGGACTTACAATTGAACTGTAACCATTCGAGCATTGTTAGAAAAATATTACAATGTTATGTTAAATTTATTATAAGTATAGATTACACTTACATGACGTAATTAACGTTAAGCAGATAATAACTCAACAATATAATAATTTATTTCTTAATAATTTCTTTTTTTTTT
>JAAIXJ010000075.1:495394-507315 GCA_013403705.1 Heliconius hermathena
AAATAACAACTCAACCGATTTTAATGATTCTTTTTTTATTAGAAAGGGTACACATAAAGGGTAGTTTGGTGAAAGTTTGGTTAAGTTCAGAGCATGAAATCCGGTTGAAATTGAAGAAGTCGATTTTTTTATTAAAAAATTTAATTATGTTATTTTTTCTGGTAAAATTTCTTTATACTCCATGATAAAAGCTATTGTATAAATTGTATTACGCTTTGAACTATTACCATGCTAAAAGAAATTGAATTTCATACAGTAGTTATCGGTATTTTAAGTAATTTACATTTTTCAGTTTTTATTTTTTTTAAAGAAAACTATAATGAAATTCGGAATGAAACCCAAAAAAAATGTACCTTGGGACCCTAGGCTAATACCATGCAAAATATCATCAATTTCTGTCTAGTAGTTTTTGCGTGATTGACGAACAAACAATCCGACAGACAGACAGACAGACAGACACAGACAGACAGACGGACAGACAGACAGATAGACAAGAATTCTGCTGAGTGGTTTTTTAGATTCTATAATCGACATATTAACCGACCTGATTTTTATTTTTTTTATATCATTCATGTACAGAATTGACTTTTCTATCCTTTTATTATATATAAAGATAAAGATTAAGGTTTTTTTTATTAGAATTTGTAAAATAATAATTTTCTATATAATAAAAATCCTATAATTTCAATGTTGACCAAAGAACTAGAGTTTCCCCGAACAGCCAAAGCCGAATACTGGTAGGTTCTCCAATTATGCGGAATCTAATATTGAGTAAAATCAGCTTCACGCTGTATCCCGCACACTCCAGGGTAGTCAGAGGGAACACTGTTAAGACACTCCGTTCCCCACTTTCTTCCGAATTCTGGAGGCATTACGTTTTGAGTGGCAGAACTTAACGCCGCATTTTGCCTCGATACCAGAGCGAAGAAATGGAAATATAAATTTAAGTAAATATTTCATCTCCTCGAGTGGGAATCGAACCCACAACCAGTCGATTTTACAGTCACACTTCGTGCCGCTGCGCCACGACTGGCCTCTGGACTGGATTTTTTTTTAATATTGAGTAACTCTGTTCTCCATTGTTAACAAATTTGTGAAAACACTTACAACGAGTGATGAAATTCAATGCCGCTTTTTGTCAGCGAGACCATAAAATGAAAAAAAAATTGGGGATGATCATATTTAAATGATCATTCCCCCGAGTGGGGATCAAATCTACAACCATCGTTTACGTTCAGACGCCGTCCCACTCCACTACGACGGCCTCTATCAAACTTGCGCCCACCGACATAAGCGGTAGTCAATTTAACCACTGAGTCAAAACATCATCTAATTATAATATTATTACATAAGAAATTAATTAGCTTCACGCTGTATCCCGCACACAGCAGGGTAGGCAGAGGGAACCTAGTGTTAAGACACTCCGTTCCCCACTTTCTGCCGAATTCTGGAGGCATTGCGTGTTGAGTGGCAGAACTCAACGCCGCGCTTAACCTCGACACCAGAGCGAAGAAATGGAAATATAAATTTAAGTAAATATTTCATCTCCTCGAGTGGGGATCGAACCCACATTTTAATTAATTACATAAGAAATACGTTTTCATTAACACAGAACACAATTTCAGAACAACGCTGCGGTTTAGAAACTCAAGCAAAATTTTCTTTAAAGGAACTTGATAATTATTTACGACTAGCGACCCGCTCGCGGCTTCGCCCGCTTGAATTAGATGATTATTCATTTAAGAAATAGAGNCTAATTGTTTTGTATGTCAAATACATTTTTGTTTGTATATAAAACGATTTTTGGCCTCCTCAATGTGGACCTTCCTTCTTATATTGTCGGGCTGTAAAGTCTAATTGTTTGGACGTGTTAATCTCAAGAATTGTTGGTACTTTTTTTTTCAACTCCACGCTGTGCATTTAACAGTGTAAGCAAAGGGAACCTAATGGCAAAAATCTCCGTTCACCACTTTCCACAATTACGTGTTGTATGGTGGAACTCAACACCGCGCTTTTGCGTTGCTACCAGAGGAAAGAAATAAAAATATTAATACATAATAATTCATTCACAAACGTCGCGTTACTGTCGCACGATTGTGCCACAGCGCCACTGATTCAAAGTAAATAATTTTCCTTGTGCCAAATCCCTTTATCAAGGAGGAATCAACCACTGTACCTGAACGTTGATCGCTTAAAATATATGTAATTTACACGATGCCTTTAAAAATTGCTAAACATTGGTGAACATACAGAAGGATAGTTAGAGGAAGGAGGATACTGACAAGAAACTCCGTTCCCCACTTTCTAACTGATTCGAGATCAACATGTTCAGTAGCAGAACTTAACGCCGCGCTTTCTTTTGTTACCGAAGCAAGGAAATGAAATTATTTTCCCGAGTCAAATTCGACCACACAACCACGTTACGTGTACGCTGTACTACTGCGCCACGACGGCCTCACAAATAAATTATTACTTCCAATAAATGAAACAGACAGACTGTATAGTGTAAACCAAATCACGGTTCAAACAAGACTTTTTGGGTCCAAATGAAATATAATATTAACCCTTGCCTTCATTTACATGGTCATAAGTTCCGGATTAAAAAAGGGGATCCATTGAATGGGGATGAGAAGGGTCGATGTTGAGCAATCATAATTATTACTTTATATAACCTTGTGTTTGATACCATCGTGGCACAATTGTAACATGTTTTGGAGTATAAACACATATCTATAGTATGCGGGATACAGCGTGAAGTTTATCAGGTTCACGCAGTAGCCCGTATGTAACCGGATAGGCGCAAAAAACCTAGTGTGAAGTCAGTCAAATCAAATCAGCTTCATGCTGTATCCCGCACACAGCAGGGTAGGCAGAGGGAACCTCGTGTTAAGACACTCTGTTCCCCACTTTCCGCCGAATTCTGGAGGCATTGCGTGTTGAGTGGCGGAACTCAACGCCGCGCTTTGCCTCGACACTAGAGCGAAGAAATGAAAATATAAATAAATATTTCACTTCCTCGAGTGGGGATCGAACCCACAACCAGTTGATTTTACAGTCACACACACTTTGTGCCTCTGAGCCACGACGGGCCTCTACATTTTTCGTCCGAATTCGATTTCGATGTCCGATTTCGCGTTAAGATACTAGATCGCATGCCTCGCTTACGATAAAATTGTGATGTTGCATTCATTTTATTTGAAATGAAATGAGGACAGATGAAATAACTTAAAGTTCGCTTCTCTTTAAAAGCTTTTATTTATTCCCGTTGTTGCCGTTCAAGTATGTGTTAGTGTATGTGAAATCTTGCAAATTCAATTTGTTCAACTCTCCAGTTGATATAAAATTTGTATTATGATTATGACTTCAGTTTTTCAGACTTCAGTGATTACAATGAAATTACGTACAATCAATATTGTCGTTAACCCTAAACGACTGCCGCAACAAAATGGCGGGTTATAAGTTTTTGCGTAACCCACCTAATATGGATTTCAAATGAAAGGATTTGATTTGTAAAATACAATACAACATAGAGTTATTTTTTTCTATTTTTTTATTAATATTTTAAAAATATCATTCACACACTAAGGACACAAAAATATTATAGAAAACGTATTTTTTAACATGGAAAACATACGAACGGTTTCCAACAGACGCAGTTCAAATCCCGCTATAACAATTTTCTTTACGTTACCAAACAGATTCTCCCTGTGTGTACCCCGCAAATTGCAAAGAACGCGTCAAGTCAAACTAATGTAATAAAGATCCCCTTATGAACGTAAGCTTAGGCTAGACAACTCTATTGACTCTCGACGTCCCCTCCCGAGGTTAAGAGGGCTCAATACCATGACGGAATCAGTAATGTTCCGTATAATTGATTATTTAAAAGCTTTCCGCTCCATCAGAATTGAGTTTATCTAGTATTCTTGACCAATTAATTGAATAACGAGTAGATGAAGTGAAAATTTTTGGATTATATTAGTATTTCCAGTCACACGTTTGATATATAGATTTTTTTTCACAATTTTGAGATTTTCTTTACAATATCCGTCAACTGGCAGAGGGAAGCTAAAGCTAGCTAGAGTCACGGCATTTCGCTCTCTACTTTCCCACTGAAATTGAAATATTACGTGTTGAGTGGCGGATCTCAACGCCGTGTTTTGTCAATGTATCAGAGTAATAAATTGAAAATCATTAATTTACCTGAATAAAACCGTTGACGCAGATGCTAACAGAGCACGTTGTGCCGCTGCGCCACGAATCATTTGATTTATAAGCACTAGAACAATTTTTGTGTCAGCTTCACACTCTATCCCGCAGACAGAGAGAAGTAAGTGTCTAGACACTTCTACTCTCCAATGTTCCTCTGATTTTGAGACATTGCATATCGAGGGGAGAAACTCAACTACACGCTTTGTTATGCCAGATAGGGAAAATAGAAACAATACAATCTTCAAGTGGTATCGAAACCAGACACATCGCGTTTAGGGTCAGTAATTTTTAATAATGCGCCACGTTGGTATTAAACAATATTTGTGCATTGGTATTTATCTAATAGCTATTATATTCAATAATTAATAATACAACGTACTTACATATATTGGAAATAAAAGGAATTTCCACGTGTAAGTACTTTTTCAACTAATAATAATAAACTAATAATAATAAAATAATAAACTAATTTCTGTTTATTCAAAGACTAGTCGTCGCCCTACACTTTGTTTACTTGGACTTTAAGACGCAAAATAAAAAAAACATGTTAAGCAAGTGTTGTGCCGATGCCTAAAAATTTACAAAATTCAAAATAAATCTTTCAAATGTTACGAATCACTATATACATAAACAGACAAACAGAAGATAGCAACTCTAGTATCGTCCCAGTATAATATAATTTGTATAAAATCATCTAGATTTGTTCGACATTCCCATTGCTATACGTGTCGTATAGAATTTATCGTTTCCCACAAGAGTGCGCCCCGACGTAACTCAGTGGCTTGCACCAGTGCAGTGGCAGAGTACAAACAGAACTGTTCGGTTTACTATTTCTAATACAATATAAAGTTTAACTTGTATTTTTTTCAAGGTATATTTGATTGTCAAGCAACCGGTTTGGTTTGGTCTATTAATATGTAAATAAAGTGGAATTTCGCTATAATGTGTGGAACAAGTTGATAGAAATAAGATTTTTTTTAACAGCATTAAGGCGAATTTTGAACCAGCAGCTTATCTAAGCATGTTTATATTTTTCAAGAAATATACCGAAGTAATTAGTAGGGTATTGTGGCTAGCACCCAGATTCGACGGAAAGTTGGCAAGTGACACAATGGGAATGGAGTGTCTTAACACTAGGTTCCCAAATTCCCTCGAAACATAGAGATGATAGATCAGAAAATCTTTACCTGCTCTTATCGAGACATTCACTTTCCTTAACAACGAGGATATTTTAAGCATTTGTCGTATCCCAACAAATTGAACCCACAATCATCATCATACAATACCTGCCATTATTAATGACAAGACCACACCCACGGTACATTAAGAATACAAAAAACCTTTCTCAACAATAAAGACTATTATAAATGATTGTACGCTTTATATTCATCTCCGCATCTAGAACAGGTCGTGTGACGTCACACTTACAAACTGCCTTCATACATTACTGCCCATATGAATAATTAAACCATAATTCTTCTGTAATAATACCCGAAATGACCCAGTCCCAGGGATGCTCTAATGAAAGTATGTAGATACGATTTTTAAGGGTCAAAAATTATTTGCGTTGATAGCGAACCTTTTTAGCCCTTAACTAAGACATGGGTTGGATTTTTGTTGTTTTGTGGCTTCATAAGTATTATATCTTTTGTAATAATTTCAGTACTTATTTCTTGTTCAAGAAAAATAGATATACGCGCAATCGTATTATTGAAAAAATATTAGGTTCGATATAATATGACTATTTAAAATTTTGTCTTTAAGTTTCTATCCATAGTGAGTATGTATTGCCCGAGTGCGATTTGCCCAATAATTTAGTAGAATTATCAATTTTTGTCCAATTTTTACCAATTAAATCTTCCCACAGATGCCCGTGGCTCAGTATTACTTTTGACAAAAGACTATGATATTAAAAAAAATATTCAGTTTATTAACATTTTGTTTTTTTTTTTTTAATTTAGAAAAACAACGTATAGGGAATTTATTTGCCCGAATTTTTAAAGCGTTCAAGTCTGAGATTGTTCTTGAGAAGCCATTTTAAGAATCATTTCATTAACTTCCACTCATAGATCTGCAGCCATTAATACTCCCCAAATAGACTAAGAATGAAACACTAATAACATGTAAGTAATTAAATAGCTAAACCTTATATAACCAAACTCATTTCATCTAAGAAATTTAAAGTGTTCATTATAGCTTAACAAGGGGCACACCAACCCATACCTGTCAGAGTAAGTACCACCAGTAATTTAACCAGAAGTCCTCTCCGTAGTTACCTTAACGTAATATCCTCGAGGGTGACGAAGGCAATGCTGCATGCTAGACAAATTTTATTACATTCTTGACAATTTCCCAAACCAAATTAAACTTTATTGCTTACAGTGAGAGTTTAAAATCGTTTGAGAAAATTTAGATAGCAATACGACTCAATGTGGCATACAAAAAGTTTTGCATAGTGATGGTTTTCAGTGGCAAGGCTGTTTGCAGAGACGGTGAGGTCGATTAAGATAACTTAAAGAGTTGCTAAAGCTGTTTTTTTTGGTTTTTAAGCCTAAATTTGTAGTAAAGATTCTGCTAAGCTTTTTTTAAATAGTTTCTGTTTTATTGGAGAAGAGTGAGAACTGGGGAAAGTGGAGATCGAAGTGTCTTAATATTATGTTCCTTTTGACTGCAGTGTTATAATATACGGGACACAATGTCAAGTTTTTTTTAAGCAAAGAAAACTATATCTAGTATTAAAAAACTCTGTTTCTCATTTTTTGCTTGTTTTGGACTAATTTGAATGTCAGTACCTATGTACTAAAATACAATGAAGCGCTTTATCATTCTACATCACAAGATAAAAATATTTTAATATATAAATTATAAATAAATTTGAAGATCGAACCCACTACCATTATGTATTTACACACATTTTATTAAAAAGTCAATTTCATCCGACATGATGTAATTTATGTCATACTGAATCTGTATATTATACGTTTCTGTTTAGTACGAAAGGAATTATAGTCTTCATTCCAGGAATAGCCACCTTGTTCAGACTGCAAAGGAAATACGTCTTACAATGTCTCTATTATATGAAGAAAATATATCTTTGACAGAAACACGTTTTCGAGTTCATTCTCTTTACTTTTGATTTGTATAAAATATACGTGATTTTAGCATAGAAGTGAGCTATTATTAAATATTTTTTTATTTCAAATGACACACGTGAGTGGTGTTTTTTTTTTTGCATTTTCAGAAGTTAAGACAATCCGTTTCCCACTTCCACACAATTTTTGAGACATAACATATTGATTGGCGGAACTGAACGCTGAATGGGAATGAAACACACATCCATAACAACAAACAAAATAAACACATAATGAAAGTATTCCAACATACATTTCTAACTAAAATATCCACTATTTGCATCGCCAGTTTCGCTGACGGCTCTCTTCAAAGCGATTTTTATTCGGACAGATGTTCTTCATAACTCAGCTCTGCATGTGCTCCGAATTGTTTTAGATCTAACACTAGGCAAGACTATAAAACTTTATCGATTTTCTGTCCAATGTGTTGCCATAGAGTAATAAAATATACGTGAACCAAACATAAAATGAAAGACCCATCTTCAGCATTATATTAGGGAACTGTGTAAAAATTGAGGTCTTTAGTACTCGAGTGGGTAAATTTCTATTTTTGTCGTAAAATCTAAAAGGCTTTACATCGAGCTAGTTTTCTTACATATTTAGCATAAAATTTGATGATATATTGAGTACTAGACCATCACGACGCAGTTGGACAGCTTCTTGTTGTGGTGCAGATGTCTATTAGTACTTCTACTACTACTAATAATTATATTTAAGTTATTATCATTTCCCTGTTTAGTAAATAAAATGAGCGTTGAGCTGCATTCTGACCCAAAAGAAATAGAATTATGGAATAAAGTGGCTTGACTCTAGGTTCTCAGCCTACCATGCTATGCAAGAAAAATTCAATGATACTTTCATTATATTGAATTTGAAGTACAGTATTGTGAAAAATAAATATACAAGTACTTAGAGTCTCCTTGTGACTTTGGGGAAATTTATTAAGAACATCAAGTGCACAAATGTTACCAAATCATAAAAATATCATGAAATAAAAACATATTATATTGTATGTTCAATAATCTTGTAAACAGAAAGGTAAAAAGAAAATTTAAACCATATAAGTTAGATATGTCTTTTGAATTTCTTCAGGTATATAATTTTGTTCACCTTTGTCGTCTTCCGATACGAACTTGCACGGTTGTTTGTCATGTGACTAAACCGAACGCTATAATCTGCGCTTTCTCTTACAGCACCGTAGTAATTAGTTGTTAGTAACAATAGTAAAGTAAGATGTCGTGAAACAGGGTCTGACTGAAAACTTGAGGTTGTGGATTTGATTGCCTCTCGGCAAAAAGGATAATTTTTATTTCTTTGTCCTGGTTACAAGAGAAATCACGACGTTGGGTACACTCAACACGCATTGTCTCGCAAAATTGTTTCGTTTTTTTGAGGACCAGTACCCTAAAAATATAAAATGCTTTAAAGACTTTTTTCGGTAGATGGCTGGAAGCTGTATTTATATAATACATTTATGGACCAAAAATGTTGTAAAATAAATTAAGTGTATCCACGACTAACGGTGGAAAACATTACTGTTAAATGTAACGAAATGGAGATAAATGCTAAGAAAAAAAAAGATAAGGAGTGTTCGGCAAATTAAATTGGAAACTTCACTTGTGTTTTTGTCTAAAACGACTTACTTTTTTCATTTTCAATCCAAATATCTACCTTAATCTTGTTACAGTAAAGTTCACTTTAGAATATCATTTTGCTGTTGATATTTTATATTCTTTTGTAGGGAAGAAGGAAAATTTGTGTCGTATCGGGTTTTAATTTCTTCTCGGAAGAATTAATGACTTTGCTTTTGGCTCGGCTCTTTTCGATTCATACGTTGGAAAGTCTATTGACTTTGAATGAGAGTATTTGTACAAGCTCCGATATTTGTAAGAAATGAACATCTTCAAATGTCAAATTCTTATGAATCGTTAAGTGCCTTTGATTTTTAAGTGCTATATAGATTCATGATATGTATTTCTGAAGACAGATTTTTTTTTCTATCTAATAAAAAACCTGTGAAAAAATTGGAGTGATATTACAAAGTCTCTTTATAAATATATACTTCCCAAGTATGAAATTAATAAAGAAAAAAAAGGAAAAAATACACAAGCAAAATTACAGATCGCAACTAACCATATGAAAGATTCATTATTCACGCATAATGGCTTTCATTCACAGTACTATTTATTCTTTAACAGCTTTTACCGCTTTTTGGCAAAATTATATACCCTTTTCTAATAAAATATTCAGAAAGTGGGGAATTTCGAGCGATTCACGAGATTTCTCCAAGGACACTGGTTCGGAAGATAATCTGTTTCGAGGTTAGAAGACCAAGTTCATACGTTAATGTAATTTTTCGATATATATTTTTCAGTAACTTTAAAATTAAAAACCCACTAGACACTAAATAAAAGAGATTTTTTTAAAGGTTAACACAAAATTAATATTTAGAAATACCATCATTTCAAAGGTCAATAAAGCTGATCTGATCAATCTCACATTTATTTTGGAGAATATTTTAATGAGTTCAAACACTCTATTTACTACTGTACATTTCTAAAGTATTAAGAATACCGTTTGTTGCTTTTATAGATAATAATTATTAATAATAATTATTGCCTTTCTCACGGCAATGACTTGACATTTTAGAAGTTAATTTGTAAATAGCATTGAAATAGCAGTACAGCAACAAAGTAGTCCTACTTATTTTATTTTATGTTTTCTAGAGTTTTCTTTCTGTCAGTGTCTGTTTGGAGTTATCTACGTAGAACAAAACATAGGTACACTCCCTTCATTTTTTAAGAAAACGTATAAACATTATATTCATAACGAGACTTAGACCGGCGCGGCGCCTTTTATATTTATCCAAGAGACGCGAGTTCAAATCCGTTGCGCTAAAAAAAATATTAAAAAAATCTAAACTATTGATGAAATAATTGTAGAATATTTTTTTTTTACATAATAGCCGGTTCTAGTCGCAGTGACGAATTTATTTTTTAGCTTCACGATATATCCTGCAAATACAAACAGATTAGGAGCGAGAGGCGAGGAAGAAGATTAGTTAAATATTTTTACATATTTGTGTTAATCCACACTTAGGAAATTTCTTTCCTAAGTGTGGATAAAAATAGTGGTCAGAGCCCCTGGTCGGTTTCCAGGAGGCGCGGGTTCCCGCTACGTTCAATTTTTTATACGTTTTCTAAATAAGTAAGATTAGTTAAGTTAAGCCGCTCTTTTCGCCTAATTTTCCATACATAATAGAACAATAAAATAACTATAAAATCAACTGATAGAAAATGAGAAACAAAGTGTCTTGAAACTCTAGAAACTCTCTGCATATGCAAAAAAAAAGTTAAAGCTTAAAATAGAAGCAATAATTTAATAATCATAAAGCCTAGATGCCAAAATGAACCATCAAGTCAAGACAAGGGGCGCCGGACGTCACAGTAATATTTGACTAGTCCATATCTAAACGGAAGTCTATTATAGAACGGAAATGGGACGTAGCTGGCAACGAACTGTCGGATTACACGTAAACCGTTTTACGTTAGCCGATCGAGTTAGTGCTGCCGAGCTTTGATGAGACCTGTATTAACTACATTGGATGTAAATAAATTTTAAATGATTAATCTATTACAATTTTTTTCGACGTTTACGTTTTTAGGCTGTGTAATAATGTCGTGGTCTCTAAGTTAGCATTTTATTTAATTTAACCAAAAGAAGAATTAGAATTAGCCGTGTGATCCCGGCTTAGAATAGGATCACCCTGGTACTGGTGGTGTCGTAAGAGGCGAGTAAAGTACGTGTGGTAGAGTCACGTCGCCAGCAATGGCAACACGCATGGACAGACTCGACCGGATCAATACCACCCCCGGCATTTAAAACCGGCGCTAAGTAGTGGCTTTACGCCACTGCGTTTCGCATCAGGTAATGCCGGGCTCCGGAGCTCAACCCCCACCCCTCCCTGGAATATGATAGCGGCACTTAAAGACAAACTACCCCAGGAGGGTACCAGCTCCTCCGGTGCTGGAGAATCCCTCCCTGAGTCTCAAAACTCAGGCCGCCCTTCGAATTCTGGGGAGGGCACAGTACCGCGCAATAGACAGGGCAAACGAGACGTACGCTCCACGGCAACCCCTTCCACGCTTAACGTGGACTTTTGCAATATCAGGGGTCTACATTCCAACCTGAATGCCGTCCACCACCATCTCGAGACGGCACGGCCGGCCTTGTTATTCCTGACGGAGACTCAAATTGCCCGACCGAGCGACACAGCCTATCTCCAATACCCCGGCTACAAAATAGAACATAATTTTATGCCTCATGCCGGGGTCGCTGTGTACGTAAGGGAGGACCTAAGTTTCCGTCGTCTTGCCCATTTTGAAGGTCGGGACCTGTCTACCATCTGGCTCCGTGTTGACTCGGACGATCGTGCCCGAGTCTACGCATGCCTTTACAGGTCCCACAGTGGTAATGCAGAAACGGATCGGCTCATGGAGCACATTCAATCGGCTATCGACGATATGCTCTCACAGATCCCCTCCGCTGAGGTCGTGATACTTGGCGATTTTAATGCGCACA
>JAAIXJ010000075.1:507858-524204 GCA_013403705.1 Heliconius hermathena
ACCTGATTGTTTGAAGATTATGTTTCATTTCTTCCAGAAGATCTGTAGTAACATAATTATTTTTGATCTGCTTTACTTCAGCTTGTAAAATTAACAAATCTTTCAATATCTTAGTGACATCTACGTGATCGAAACAAATAGGCGGCAATTTATGTAGATCATATGTCACAAACACAGGTATCTGTTCAGGATCCACTGTTTTAAATACGGCAATAATATCTTCAAGATCCTTTTGCTTCTTTTGTTTACGTCTAGACACACACTTTTGCTTTGTCTTAACGGACGTAAACAATAACTTCTTCGCCTTATCAAGGTCCTCTTCAGAAAAAGCAGACTCACAAATCCGTATTAGACTCTCATTGTCCATAACATCATGTTTATTGCGAATAAACGCTAACACCTCCGAAATAACTACATTACTACTCGCACATTTAATAATATTCACAGACATTTTGACAGACATGACGCAACATCGACCGATTCGCTGCGCTTGCACGCGACGACTGATTAATCTATTACAATTTTTTTTTCTCTGATTCTCTGATCTGATTAATCTATTACAATTTTTTTTTCGACGTTCGCGTTTTTAGGCTGTGTTACTATAAAGTCGTGGTTTCTAACTTAGCATTTTATTTAATTTAACCAGAAGAAGAATTAGGAATTAGAATCTGTAACTATCTTAATATAATATATATACACATAAGAAATAAATCTATCAATGAATAAATAGCTTAACTTCAGCAACTATTTAGCAGTCTAGTAATAATAAATTAGTAGTATTTTTTTTTAAATATGTAATTTAGAAATATTTGTATATTTTAATTCCGGTTGTCATTAATACAAGCTGAAATCGTAGTTAGGAACATGCCACAAAACATGTATGTATTTTTAGATTCATGCTTTTGCCTAGTGACGTAGCCAAAGAAAACTTAGTGCCCTTTTTTCATACCTCTTTCACTATACCCTCCGGCGTGCTTAGGCTTTTTTTTACGTTCCGCTGGGGTTATGAAAGAATCCTTGGCTCCCGTAACTTCAGCTGTGGTGGACGTGGAGGAGCACTGTGAGGTTTTAGTGGGTAATACATTTGTCATCCACAAGTCGCACATAACCCGCTTGAGTCCCCATGTCCCCCGTCCCCAGTCCCCAGTCCCCCGGGCGGCCTACTCGTAAAAGGGTTTCCTCTAAAAAAGGCTTTTTACACAATAACTCCTCCAACATCATCGAAATTGTGTTCTCGAATGTCAACTGAGGTCTTACCATGCCTCTCTTAACACTCTTGCTAAAGCAACAGAACGGTGTAAAATATTTATAAATAAATGTTTTACACCGTTCTGTCGTCACTCATGTTCTCAAAGTGCGTGTACTACCTGAGCACATTCTTATTTATTATAGATATCTCTTACCGCGATCAGCAAAACTGGCGCATATCGCATATCACATATTTATCAAGAGATCACGTCTCCATCAATTCGTTGGGACAATAGTCCGCCGCCCACATGACATATAAATTCAATAAATAAACTTATTTATATAATTTTCAAGCTAAAATATAATTATAAAATATAATTTTAATGTCTGTAACCGTGCGTAGGTAGTACCTACAAAGTTCCTTTAAATCGCTTATAATGGCCTATTACTACATTTATAAAAGGAACCAACCCACTTCTTAGCGTAATTGTCAATAGTATAACTTTAGGAGTGGGAGTAGTGTCGAGACAGTTCGTTGTACATATTTTTTAAGGAATATGCAGAAATTTTACTCCGCTCTCTAATTTTTGTTCTAGTTCTAGTTTTCAAGGTTTTAGTATAATATTTAACGGTGGTTGTGTATTATTTATTTTTGTCTAGTCACGCTATACTCAACATAATATTTTGCATTTAATGTAAAAAAAAACTAAATATATTAAATTTGCACTACCTAATGTTAAAAAACTAAATTTTAGTCTTGTAGTTAAAGGTGAAAATCTTAACGTTACAGAATCAAACATTTTTCCAGGTTTAACTATAGATTCTAAGCTCGATTGGAATTGCCAGTCTCCGCTACTTAGCTCGACCGCGTTCGCAGTTAAGAAAATCAGACAACGGTACGGACGGACATCGGTTCTGCTCGACTAGTTTATTTTAGTTATTTTCATAGCATCAGATATAAATTCAATATTTATAACTCAAAAAAGGACCATGAGGTCTATTTATAATCTTAAAGTTCAAGATTCTCTGCGAGATGTTTTTAAAATATATTACAAACATAAAAATGTGTTTAAATAAGATCATTTGAATTTCATGCAAGATAGCTATAAATATGTATTATTGCATTAAGCAATAAAATTTTAATCTCAATTTTGAAAATGGCAACTGTTGAGTTTCTTTCCCACCCTTGCTTTGTGGTCAATCGACGATTCGAAAGTGCTTGTAAAAGTCTATTTGAATAAATAATATTTTGAATTGAATTGAATAATGATAAGATACTCTGTTCGCCAAATTAATGTGCAAAACTTAACGCCGCGTCTTATATCTAGGTGCGTGATGAAATGAAAAAAAATTGACTAGATAGATTCAATTAAAATAATTCATACCTCCGAATGGTAATAAGATAAGATAAGATACTGTGTTCCCGAAGGTCAATTGAGGTCTACCTTTGCCTCTCTTCCCATTCACTTCAAACGACACATGGCCATGTCGTGATCCATATGGATGCTACTTTAACCACTAGGTTATTCTTCAAGATTAAATACGCGATTTGAATATAGAAAACGATACTTTAAAAGCTCTATAATAACCTTAATGGTTAAATAAACGGCAACCTTTCCTGACCCTCTATAATGTTTCCTTAATTTAAAAACGAGACGTCGATAAATCGCTTTAGAAGTAAATTCAGTTAAAAATAAATGAAGCGACAGTATCGTTACTTGGATGTATTTACTCTTATAAATACAATTTACAAGTACTTGTGATACTACTGTTTTAGCTTTACGCTGGTTCCCGCTTTTAGCAAGATGGTCAGAAGGAACCTAGTATTTAGATTCTGTGTTTCCCAACTTCTACTCAATTTTTGAGATATAGCGTGTTGACTGACTGAACGTCAAAGCTGTCCTTTGTCTTGTTACCAGAGCGAAAAATTGTAAATAATTCGTCTCCCCGATTGAAAATCGAACCCACAACCATCGTGTTTACATTTAGATATTGTATTAATAAAATAAAAAAAAACTCCTACTCATTTAAATCCTAAAAGCCCTACATCTACAATACAAGCAGGTGCTTGTAATTATAACGACTCGTGTTCTTACCACTAATATAAAAGTTAATTAACCTTATTAAATGTTCATTTTCAGTAATGTCACCGGGAATGTGAACAGTAGACGAAATTTACTTCATAAAATAGGTTATGTAAATGCAGGAATATGAGGCTCGTATCAACATCGCCGATGCGAAAGAGGCCAGGTTGTGTGGAAACATACGGATCTACATTTCATGTATAACTTTATATTTTACGAATTGAGTGTTAAGACATACTTTTAGTCCATTTTAAGCACTGTTTATTAAATGGCAGAAATAAAAGTTGCAGTTTATTTTAAATACGTCACCTTCTTGAAACGTGGCACTACTGGGCGGTTTTGCAGGAATTTCCCACTACACACTACAGAACTGTGGAGTGACCTGCAGCAGTATTTCAGGGTCGACACGACATGAATACCGACCCTGAAATCTCTTCACCTTAAAGGCTAACAATACACCTGTAGCTCTGGTGTTACACGGGCTCGTCGACAGTGGTGACTTCTTATCATCAGGTGACCCGAACGTTCATCTGTCTTGTCTTTTCTATAAAAAAAAATCCAAGAGAGCGTAGATATTTTCTGACATATTAACTAAGAAATTTCCCCGAGTGCAGGATTACGATTAAATAAACATTTAAAAGATCATTTGATTTTCATGCAGGGTAGCCACTGTAGTATTTTAAAATCATAGAATTGTAACTTTTATATAGAAAAGAGCAAAGCAACAGTTGCTCTTGCCAGGTCTATTAAGTAGGAAACTTTTTGTTTATTGCCGATTCGAAATTGCTTATAAAAGTTTATAGTATTAAAGAATAATTTCAATTTGTTATAGTATTTTTCATAACTGCTTATCGATGGCATAACCAAAATGTACATTATAATTTGTTTGTATCTTCGACATTGCGCTGTCTAAATTGATCTAGGTAACATACTCGTAAATTATCTATGGGATCGACAGAGGTTTCTTAATATATTAGTTCGTTCAATATTAATCTGCCTTTTCTATACATCGTCAAAGCCGTCGTGGCAAAAAAGGGGCACGAGGTGTTACTGTAACGCAACGATTGTGGATTCGATTCCCACCCGAGGCAATGCATTATTATTTATTAATATTTTCATTTCTACGCTCTGGCACCAAGACAAAGGCTTGGCATTATGTACCGCCACTTAAGAGAACGGAGTGTCTTAACACTATGCTCTCTCTACTATTCTGTGTGCTGGATGCAGCGTGAAGCTATGTTATAACTCTTCATGCAATATTATGATCGTTAAGTTACAATTAAGAAATATCTATTTACAGCCAACGCTTTGGTTGTGAGCCCAAATTTTACACAGGGGAGTACTTTGGTACATTCAAAATATGTCTACTTTATCTAGACAGACTCTACTCTACTTTATCTAGACAGGCTTTCGCTATCGAATATTTCAGTACAGTGCTAAAAGTTGAAATGACACTCCTTGAATATATTATAACATTTTAAAATTTCATTTAAAAAAACGTAATTCCTAGTCTATCGTATCCATTTAGTACCAAAAATCCACGTAAAAAATATACACCAGTGTGTACCCGCTACCATCAAAACACTCATCTCGCGACGTTTCTTGCCAAAGTGCGGTTATAGTCCTCTCAAATTGTGATTTATTCGAGACAAATGTGGAAATAAACTGCCGTCTGTTTTATTTCAGCATTTAATACGAAAGGTTAGAAAATTCTTGATGTCTAGATAAAGTAGAGATATAAAATATAAAGTATACTCGTATGTAAGGTATATCGCTGTGACAAAAGATATATTATAATGTGAAAATATGATTTCTATAGCATTGTTTACATATTATTGGGTTATTATTATTATAGTTTTTTTTTTTATAAAAACTCAACACGCGGTCATCCAGACTTCGGCGGGAAATGAGAAACGGAGTGTCTTAACATTAGATGCCTCTGCCTACCCTGATGCGTGCGGGATACAGCGTGAAGCTGATTTTTAGGATTCCGTACCTCGTACCTTCGGTCTTTTCGTCATAACAGATTAATTTATAATATTACAATTCAATATCAATACAACAAAATCATAACATAGAGAAACAGCTAACGGTCAAACAAATGAATAATAATGAAGGCTCATGTCAATACAGATATTACCCTCGCCCTCATTACCCTTACCCTTACCCCCGATATTTGGGGAACTTACTAAATGATATATGTAGTTTGACTATTTACTTACGGAACAAAGCTGATTTTCTTAAATAAAATCAATCATATTATATTAATATTGGAGTAAGTTATGTGCTATGACGATTGAATATTTACCGATCTTACAATAGAGGTAACAAATTCGATTCCGATGTATTTGTTTTTACTTAACAAGAAATTAAAATCTTAAATATATGTTTTTCCACGTATCGTCCACATTCGAGACATTAAGGATAGAGCATGAGAACTCAGCGCTGATTTTTCCACTTTCCTGAGAAGTGATTTACAGCCATTTACTCTCATACTGCGCCACAATGGTCTCATCGCTGTATCACGATAGGTGAGGCATGGTAGGCAGAGGAAACTGTGTATTTAGATACTCCATTTTCCGCTTTCCGCCTAAATTTCAAGACATATAAGTATAAAGGTGTTAGCGAAGTGAGGACAAAGGCATACTACATAGAAGTTGAATCCCCAACCGTTTAACAAATTTATAAATATTTGTAACTGTGTAAAAATTGGAGGAATGAAATGATTTTTTAACTTTACATTAGCTCTCTAGAAAAAACTTGAAAAAGAAAGGCATTGAGGTCATTGTGGCACCGTGAGCCAGAATGCCTGTAGACGCGAAGTTTGTAGATGCGATTCGCATTCAAAAGAGTTTATATTTTATTTTATTATTTTTATATCCTTACTTAGACTTACTTCATAGAGGCCAGTCGTGGCGCAGCGGTACGAAGTGTGACTGTAAAACCGACTGGTTGTGGGTTCGATCCCCACTCGAGGAGATGAAATATTTACTTAAATTTATATTTCCATTTCTTCGCTCTGCTATCGAGGTTAAGCGCGGCGTTGAGTTCTGCCACTTAACACGCAATGCCTCCAGAATCCGGCAGAAAGTGAAGAACGGAGTGTCTTAACACTAGGTTCCCTCTGAATGCCCTGCTGTGTGCGGGATACAGTGTGAAGCTGATATCCTTACTTAAAAAATAGGCGAAAAGTGAGTAGCAAAGTATACTAAGTTCCTTCCATCTACACTATATGGGGAACAAAATAGAAGCTTTATTTTTCTTTTATAAGAAAAACATATTAAAACGCTGTAATTCACAAATTGGGCCACTTCTCTAAATATCAGTTACAAATCCACAGCCGCAAGCGAGGACTTTTAACTTACTATCATGTACAAGTGTATGTAGATACCCGGATATAGACACAATACGATCGAAGAGTCATGGCCACTTTGAAGTTAGGTTTTCTAAAATAAAAAGTTATTTTTTGCAAAGTTTATCGGGAAGTAAATAATCCACAGTAAGAAAACCTAAAATCAAGTGGCCATATGCTAACTTCAGGGTGGCGACGACTCGTCGACGGTACTTTACCTGGTACTGGTCGTCGACATCTTTAGGTAGAGGAAAATCGTTAAGCTTCGTAACTTTATTTACATATGCATATATTATATACATATATATTATTTATTTTATTTTATCACTCTGATAAAAAGATAAAGTGTGTAAAGCTGTTGAACAACGACCAATGTTCGGGGAACGGAGTGTCTTAACTCTCTAAGCGAGAAGCTGTGTTTTTTTTTATTATATAAATACAAAAAATGGTATTGGTCGTCGAGATCTTTGAATACGATGAAATCGTTTTAAAGGTTCTTTGTAATTTCATTTAGATATACATTAATGTATGTAACTAATAAATATTTTTGAAGTATAATGTAATAAAATTTCCTCTTCTTTCCCCTATGACTTCCTGAATATGTCATCAAATTCACTCAAAGTCAATAGTTATGGATTCGATGTCCACTTTAGGGAATATTTACGTTTATATTTTCCCTAAAGTAAATTTATTGAAAATAATAAGTGGGAAAGTGCACGGCATAAAGTTTAACTAAAAGCGATGGTTTGAAAATTAGGCGTAAAGTGGGAAACGGAGTATTTTAACGTTGAGTTTTCTCTGCGTACCTTGCTCTGCTCTATAACTGAGAAAGTAAAAAAATTAAATATTTATTTAAATTTACATTTCCATTTCATAGCTGTGTTCCACCACTGAACACGCAATGCCTCCAGAATTCGATAGAAAGGAACGAAATGGGGAACGGAATGTCTTAATAATAGGTTCCTTCTGCCTTCCTTGCTGTGTGCGGGATAAAGCGTGAAACTGACTTTTTTTAAGGTTTCAATAAATATCAGTTTGGTTTGGTGGTTTTCGCTGCTTACCATATTTTCTCTCATCGTAGATGGAAAATTAACAGAATTTTAACTCAAAAAAACAGTGTGGTTCTCAACACATTGTCTTAGGACCTTTTGATCCTTTCTCTTTTTTTTTCTTAATCTGTCTTCTTTTGACAGGAGAAAAAAAAAACCAAAACTGACTTTATAAGAGGCTGTTCTAGCTCGCAAATTCTCCATCTCTCATAAACATCATTATTTATTGAATAGATTCTCAATTTAATGTAAAACTTTTGTTGTGACGAGTACAGAAGACAACAAGTAAATATTAAATTCAAAAACCTAAATACTCTTTTATCGAAATCAATTGTTACACTCATAAATTGTTACAATTCGTAAATTAAACCTTTTAACTCGATCCATGAAGGCAATTCCCATAAAACACCATTATCTAAAAATAAATGGCAAAGCCTATTACGAAACATAAATTCTTGAAATAAAAAAAAATAAAATGCCATTGTACTTTATTGAGCGTTTGTTGTTAAAAAGCTGCCTCAATTTTGTCTTCATGAACTTATTACCACCTAATTAAATGTATTTATTTTGTAACATTTTTTTAATTGACTTGTAATTTAAATTGATGTAATTGGATTTTTTGAAATCTTTTTTGGCGTATGGTATATTATCACTACATATATTTTAAGCATTGGTAGCTAGTATTCTAAGTACTTAGTATTCTAAGACACCATCTGATGTTTCCGATTGTAAAATTTACCTTCTACAGAACACATAATAATTTGAACTTACAGTGACTTTAAAATTGTGTATTAGTGAAAAAATACTTAAGTCCATAAGTCATCATATATCGGTTGTTGTGTTAAAAAAAAGTTGATATTATAACTCCAAAACCTAATAATGCAAAAACATCTATGGCATACTGTAAGATTTGAGTCTAAGGCATGTCGGTAATAATATAATAGAAACTGGGGGTTATCAGCAAAGCGAGAAAGTACTTCACGCCAAAATACCGATTGGCACTGTAAAGGGCCCAGGTTCGGCCTCATATGGAGTACTGTTTATCATGGGGAGTGTTCTGGACAACTGTTTGAACTGTTACCTGGCGCCGAGTATTCTAATCGCGCAGTACGTCACAAACTCAAATATCATCCACACCGTCTAGATACATGGGATTCCATTACTACATGGGATTACATTACTGTGCGGTATGCGTAGGGATTTCCTTCTACGCGCCACGCAACTGTGGTATGACTTAACTACGGCAATGTTTCCAGATCGATATGACTAGGGTACCTTCAAAAAGCCTCTATTAAGGCCGTCTATTATCATTCTTAAAGGCCGCCAACGCACTTGTAGCTCGTCTGGTGTTACACAGGGTCGTGGGCGGCGGAGATCACTTACCATCAGGTGACACGTACGCTCGTTTGCCTTGTCTTGTTCCATTAAAAAACACTAGCACTTGTGAAAAAGGTTTATTCTAGTTGCCTTTCACATTTTTGTAGCCTCACGCTATATCCCGCATAGCAGGGTAAACAAAAGGAACCTGGAAATTTAGTTTTAAGCACTAGGTTTCCAGGTTTCTTCAACATTCCCCATTACACTTCCGATTCCCAATTTCCACTGAATTCTTGAAGCATTGCACGTTGCGTTGTGGAACTCAACAACGCGCTTTGCCTCGTTACCAGAACGAGACAATGAAAATATTAAGTATTTCAAGCCCCCCAGTGGGAATCCAGCCCACGACCATTGTATTTACAGTTACACACTTGTGCCCCTTTGCTACGACAGCCTTTCACATAGTTTGACAAATCTGGTTCGTGTCGATTGTTACAAAAAAATGATGAAAAATATTTATGAAATCAGTTCAAAAGATTCACATATAGTATTGTAACAAGTCATTGGTCAATCATGGGTTTAATAAATGAGTTGAAAACTAAACAGGAATCGGCTGTACGAATATTTTAAGACGAGCCAAATCCATAAATAACCCATATCAATTCTATTGAACAAAATTTTGTCATTCTATATATTTTTTTTCATAAAAATATAAAATATTTTATATTAACGTATTATATAAAATTTTTAATTTTAAGTAAGTTATATTTTACTACATTATAAAAGTACCAAAGTACCAAGTTAGTGGAAAAATTTTAGCAATTTAAATAAACTTCTCAAAGTATACCCGAAGTTTTAAGCGACATGCTGTTTTGAACGTTATAGCAAAATGAATTTTATTCGAGTTGTTCTCTAAATACTAGAGGTAGAATTTTATTAGACATTTTTTAGAAGGTAGGTACCAAAAAACAGTAAAAATACTTACAGTAGTAGTTTCTTTTAAAAAAAAATTACAGAAGAAGACAGTGTACGGGTCACCTGATGGTAAGTGATCACTGACGCCCACGAAATCACGTCGTACCAGATGAGCTATAGGTGCGTTGCCGGCCTTTAAGGTGGAGATAGATGCGCTTTTTGAAGGTACCCAAGTCGTATCAATCTGGAAAAACGGCCACGGATAAGTCATGCCACAGTTGCACGGAGTGTGGTAGGAAGCTCCTACGAATAGCGATAGTGGAGTTTGTGACGTACTGTGCGGTTACAAGATTCGGCGCCAGTTAACAGGTCTCACAGTTCCCCAGAACACTCCCCATGATAAATGTAGTAGAGAATGCACAGCGAGGAGGCATCTCTACGCAAAAAGAATGTGTCAAGCCTTTCACAGATCACTGGGTCTCCAACGATTCGAACAGCTTGTTGTATGCGATCAAATGGGTCAAGCTGATACTGAGGTGCACCAGCCCAGAGACGAGAACAGTACTCTATATGAGGCCGAACCTGGGCCCTATACAGCGCTAATGGGTAATTTGGCGTTCACTGGCATGGATTCGGAGCAAAAACTGTCGATTTGAATGCGTTAACTTTAGTGAACTATTTGTAAATTATTTGACGTTCAAAAAATTAAGCATGTAACTTCTTAATTCGGCAGAAAGTGGGGAATGGAGTGTCTTAACACTAGGTTCCCTCTGCCTACCCTGCTGCGTGCGGGATACAGCGTGAAGCTGATATTTATGTAACTTCTTATTTTGAATAAAATTATTTGACTTTGACTTTGTCACAATCGGGTGGATGAGAGCGCTCTTCCAAGAGTCTGGGACTATGTCGACTGAGTATGAGTGCCAAAACAAACGCATTAGCACCTGTGTCAACTCAAATATGTAAAATTATACACATTGTACGGTACCTATGGAATTTTATCATGACATAAAAGACATAGTAATTACCCTGTTCTCCGCTTATGGGTTCTCCCATCTACCGATCCACTCATAACTGCATTTTAACTAGCTAGTGTGAAGAAAATTAATATAGTGTTCGACAATGCTCAGCGTTGATCAACGTCCTTAACGCAAAATATTCTCGTATTTGAACAAAAGTTTCCTTTCTTCTCGAATATGGAGCTTAATATGAAGTTATACGTATCAATTATTTCTTATGTAGTGCAATTTACTAACAAAATATACGGAGTACTTGATCTCATGACTTTTTCTGCCCAGCTCACCTGTTTCAAAGGACATGAAAAGATAAACTTACGCTTTTTCCGCATATATCCTATCAATCAATCCGTCCCTCACTCTGTGCCCAACTTTTTGAGACACTTAATTGGAACTATACGCCGCGCTTTATCTGCCAGAACTGAGAAACAAAAATAAGTCAGACATCTTACATAACAAAAAAGAGATCTTTATAACAACATTATACGCGCTACTTATATTCTAAGTATATATTATGTGATATAAGTTGCATCTTAAACACAGCGTGTCTTAGAACTGCAAAGTCTTGTTTGAAACTATGCAGTTTGCAACTTGAAACATCGTACTGAGCTTTACTTTTTAACGATGTCATGGTGAGGAATTTGAAAATTTCAACCTTACAACTTTTCGTTCAGTGTAACCACTTGATACTTGTGTATAATACCAAAGAAAATTAAAGAACGGAGGGTCTGGACACTAGATTACCTCGGTGTACCTTGTTGTATACACATGAACTTTAAATAAATAAAATAATAAACAAAACAAAATTATACAATGATGTCATGGGTATATCTAAATACCGCACTTACAGGTGTTAATTATAGTATAACTCCGTCCATCCATCTGTTTAATGTAAGTTAAATACTAATTGACGTCTATGCGAACGGCTGAAAGTTTTTATTTTTTATTTGTGTATTAGAGTAATACTCCTAGCGGGACAACCAGAGTAAGCAAAGCGCCAAATGGTAGTGAAATACGGACTACAAACAGGGTAAAAGATTTAAATATAATATATTTTCAATGAAAATCAAAGGACTATACCGTTTATAGAAGCGAATTTGGCATAAATAAATAAGGAAGTTGAAAACTCCTCACAACGTGGAACCCTGAGCTACTGCAAAATATTTAAAACATCCTGTTTGAAATTTAAATAAGTTACTAAATATGAAGTTAAGTCAATTCTTAATAGATTTTTTATTTTGCTTCACTATTTATTCCGCATCTGGAGTTGACAGAGGGATTCTAGTGATAAGATGTACATAATAAATTTCCGTATGCAATATCCAGAATTCAACGTAACACTTTGTCTGGTTACCAGAGAGAGGAAATGAAAATAATTAATTGTTCAAAATGGAAATCGAAACCACAACCATAACGATTACAGTCAAACGTTATCTCACTGCGCCACCGTGCTCTATATTTAGTTAATAGTATTTAATTTAATACAACAAATAAGATTTACAAAATCTTTTAAAACATATTGTCTTCTTTATAGGAAGTGTAAAAAAGAAAAATCTCATTCAAATTTTACGATTATTCAAATGAAACATAAAGCCGAGTCAATTTGAAAGCTCGTCGTTTGTTTAAAAAGTGTATTGTGAACGTGAAAGAAAACTTTTAATTTCCTGTCCTAAGGTGAGAAAAAAAAATAATTTGTGTATATATTTTTAAAACGAAATCAGGCTTTTCTCATTGTAAAATACAATGAGAAAGCTTTTGCCTCCGTAAAATTTTCTTTAATGTAATATTTTAAAAAATGTAACACACTGCTATTAATATTATAAATGTGAAATTTTCTGAGGATGGATGTATGTTTGCCTTTCATGCAAAACTTACTAAGCACTTCAGTACATTAATGAAGCTTATACGTCAGAATAAAATATAATACTATTGCTACAATTTATGTAAAGATTTATTATAATTTGGTTATAATAAAACAATAAGAAATAAGCAAGCGAAACCGCGCGTGGGTCGCTCTCTTTTTTATTAATCATAATATGCGTTTTAATATTTTAATTTTTAGGATCCCACATAAATCAGGGTAAACAGTATTCGTCTCATTAATCTACGAAAACACAGTATCGATGATACTGGAGAAAGGTCACATACGCGACTCTCGACGAGCTCGACGACCCCCGTCTTGAGAGCCCCGTGAAGAAGTTGATAACTGTGGAAGAGACGAAAGATATATGCAGAGACCTCGCTAGGGATAAAGCGTGAAGCTGATCTGAATTCCGCATTCTACTCGAATTCAAGACACTACGTGTTGAATGATGGCACTTGATGCCGTACTTTGTCTACCAGAACGAAGAAATAAAAATAATTCACTCTCTCGAACGGGGATCGATTTTTGTATTATAGACAATAGTACGAAACCCGTCGAGCGTAAGTCTGACTCGCACTTGGCGGTGGTAAGCTTTTCATTCAATTCATTGCAAACTAAAATAAAATTATCAAAACTGGAAGAACAATCTCTCACTTTAATACCACTAACTGCTATTTGCAACTTCACTTGGCAGTGCTCTTAACTACTAATGTACCTCACATTAAAGTTCTAAAGCTACTTTATAAAACAATTTTATTTCCGCTTATAAACATAGCGAAAACTATGGAAAATGAGAAAATTACAATATAAGTGAAGAACGGGTATTCAAATTCAAGCTGCTTTAATAGCTTCTAATTTGGGAAACATAATTTGTAACAAATACTACCTCGTTATTACTGGTACTATCACTCGTTAGTACTATTAGTACCTCGTGAAACAGTTTTAACGCGTTCTGTAATTGTAATAGCTGTAATTCAATCTTCATTTTGGGAGCGGATTTTAATTATTTTTACTGCTCTTGTAACAAGACAAAAGGCGGCGTTGAGTTCCCCCACCCAACGCGCAATGACTCAAAAATTGTACGTTGCGTAGGGAAACGAGTGATTTATCACTTAAGTTTTTTCAACCCATTGTAACTAATTATCCAAACACCTTTTAAAATTATTATTTGAAAAATAATGCTTTGGCTCGTGTTGTATCTTATGGTTAGAATCTTCTTTCGGGGTAGTTGTGAGTAACCAAAAAATCTTTTAGAGATTCAGATGTAAAAGATTAAAGAATTATATATTATGCCATCACAATGTATTGTTATAATAAGCTATTTGTGTTTTAATACAGGACTCTTGCATTGTTATAATACAGGACTCTTCCGATGAAAAGCCAAGAGTGCTTCCTATTTTCCTCTCCACTACAACTGTCCAGTGTCTATGGTTATAATAAAAAGAAGAAAGTTAATAATTGAGGCCGGTCGTGGCGCAGCGGCACGAGGTGTGACTGCAAAATCGACTGGTTGTGGGTTCGATCCCCACTCGAGGAGATGAAATATTTACTTAAATTTATATTTCCATTTCTTCGCTCTGGTGTCGAGGTTAAGCGCGGCGTTGAGTTCTGCCACTCAACACGCAATGCCTCCAGAATTCGGCAGAAAGTGGGGAACGGAGTGTCTTAACACTAGGTTCCCTCTGCCTACCCTGCTGTGTGCGGGATACAGCGTGAAGCTGATTTATTTATTTTATTTTTAAAGTTAATAATTCTTAATTATTTATTTATTTATTTTACTATTCATATCCAAGCTACATACTGTTACACTAACCTGCTTGCAAATTCTAGCAACATATGAACATACAAAATATAAATCATACGGAATAACCTTTCTCGCTACAACACGAATAAATGACATAACGTTAACTTAAGTATTTCCGACAAAATTAATACACTTATTTGTTGAAGCATATTAATTTTGAACGTTTGTTGTCTCAATATCTCTATATGCGAGTCACGCATCCTTTTGGCTTAGATGAGGGATCGCAGCCCTTAACATGGATAGCAAGAAAGAGTGATATCGTTCTATTTTATTATTTAATTTCTGGGTAGACCGATTTTAATATTTTTTTTTATTTGAAAGCTAATGCTTATCGCGTGGTTCCATTTTAATTAGGTCTATTTCTGATAAATCATTATCAGAAATCCATGCGAAAATCACATAAGTCCAATATTTGCATTAGGTATGTGCACGACAAATGGACGAATAAATCAATATCCCGCCAACTGATTTTGATATTTTTTTTTTCACGCTTAGGAGAAAATACACTTCATCTACCCAAGGTTCTGATTCTAGGATCCGGTTGAAGTGGTTTTTTTTTTTGTTAAACATTATAATTATTCCTCGCTCTGGTAATAAGACAAAGAGTGGTATTTGACAGCCCGTGGGGAACGGATTGTCTTAATTCATACTAGCATTACGCTGAAAAAATATAATGACAATATAAAATAATAAATACAATTCTGTGGTAAATCATATTAATTTAGAACATGTCCAGTCTCGACATCTCTCTACTCATGCGAATCACGTGCTAGCTCGGTTTCGAAGACGGATTCCCTTTGGTAAGTTAGACAAAGTACATCGTTTGGTTATTCTACCCAACAGTATAAATAGGCATTATAATCTACGAAATGAAAAAAAAAAACAGAATAATTGCAACTGCTAAAATACAAAATTAAAAATAAAATTTTCTAGTCTGATACAATTTAAAAAGAAATAGGCATTAAGTAAAGTAGAACTAAAGTATAATACTATATTCCAAATAACGCCTGTATTTACTACATACACTTAAAATTAAATTGAAAATTGGGTAAAGTGTGGAGAACCAACTGTCTCAACACTAGATTTCCTCTACCTACCCTGACAAATGTGGGACTGCGAGATACTAAAAGAAAACAGCACACATATCAATGAATTGAACGTAAAAAAGCAATAATTTGCCATACCAAATTAAAAATAAATCAGCTTCACGCTGTACCCCGCACACGGGTAAATTATTACAGCACACATCAAGGTAGGCAGGGGGAACCTAGTGTTAAGACACTCCGTTCCCCACTTTCTGCCAAATTCTGGAGGCATTGCGTGTTGAGTGGCAGAACTCAACGCTGCGCTTAGTCTCGACACCAGAGCGAAGAAATGGAAATATAAATTTAAGTAAATATTTCATCTCCTCAAGTGGGGATCGAACCCACAACCAGTCAATTTAACAGTCACACTTCGTGCCCCTGCGCCACGACTGGCCATACCAAATTAATTTCCAATATTTCAAGGCGACTGTATCCATATCCAGAATGCATGCAGGTCACGCGCCCCGGTCCGCCCCGGTCCCGCTGACGGATCGCCGCCCCGCGCTGAGCCGAGATAAGCTCCGTGTATGAGGTATGTTGCTCATATTATCACCATTTCTTTTGTCTAGTACCTACATACCTCGTACCATCGTCCGTCCGTCATAATTCTAGTTATATATATATATATATATATATATATATATATATATATATATATATATATATATAACG
>JAAIXJ010000075.1:524908-623703 GCA_013403705.1 Heliconius hermathena
GGCGACATGCCAGCTCCTACTCGCACGCAGGCTGAGTGATCTCTGTAAAGAGACTTTACAGCCTGCAGCAAGGGTCCGCTCACATTGTACCGGGGTAGTATCTCCCATAATTTCGCTCTTACAACTCTGTCAAACGCCTTTTCCAAGTCCACAAAAGCACAGAAAACTTTTTGGTTAACGGCCAAAAATTTTTCCGTGATCATGCGGAGGGAAAAGATCTGATCCATACACCCTCTTCCAGGTCTAAAGCCTCCTTGGGCCTCCCACAACAGCCTTTCAGATCTCTCTTGCATTCTTCTCGCTAAAACTTTAGCATAAACTTTACTACCTAAGCTAATCAAACTGATAGCCCTATGGCTTGCGCAGTCTATCTGTGAACCTTTGCCTTTATACAAAGGCACGATGACTGCACCTCGCCAATCGTCTGGGACCTCCCCTGATTTCCAGCATAGATTGCACAAAAACCAGAACAAGTCCAAGACGCGTGGCCCACCATATTTGATCATCTCGGCAGTAACTCCATCTGCTCCCGCTGACTTACCACATTTCAGACTTCGTATTGCACTCTCAACTTCTTTTACACTGATTTCGCCATCAGCTACATCAAGACTCAGCGTTTCGCTGCTACTTGATACTGAGGCGTCATCACATTCATACACCTCCTTGTAAAATTCCGCCCATCGCTGCAAAACGTGTGGTTGTTCTGTTAGAATTTCACCGACCTTCGAAAGCACCCCTTTCATTCTACAGGCTAACGAGCAACCTCGAGAAACACTAACTTCTAATTGAAATTGAAAAATTGAAGTTCATTTAAATATATTAAAAAAACAATCTGGGCTGGCTTCGATTCGTTTGGGTAACATTGTCAGTGGGACTTCAAAATAGTGTCAATAATTTTTCCGTATGATACAATACTATTGACATTTTTTTCTTAATATGTTTATTTTATTAATAAATGTTAATTTTGAAAACGAAAGAAACTTAAGACACACACACACACACATACACAAGGGAAAAACAAATATAGATATTATATAATAAAAGAAGATAATGTTACTTTAGCGCCATTAATATCAAACATGCTAAATAAATTACCGCCTGAAATTAGAAAAATAAATATGATGATATTGTATCAACGTTGTAAAGTAAAATACCAGTAAAATTTGTATAAAAAAGCCTGGGTTCTACATGATTTAAATTTTAATGGGGGTTATGGGGAGTGGAGAATAGACAATTAATAGTCAAGTTATTACAATTTTTTTATTTGCTTAAATTGTTTTCGCTAGTTTTCTTTTTCATTTGCCTACAAATTTTCTATTAAACATGTTTTCTAATATTTTTTGATGCTGATTAATATAATAATAATAATAATAAGACAAAACTGCGGAATTATTATTTTATTACCTCAGTAATTATTTCCTTTTTTTACCTTAGTAATTATTTAAAAAAAACTTTGACCAATATTACTAGATTAATAAAAAGATTATTTATGACTGAATATAAGGTCTCGTCTCACTACCAACGCCACGCTGCCCTAGCCCACATTCTCAAAGTTACACATTAAATGAGGGTAAATTTTACAGATTACAAAGTTAATATTTTCTACTTTACTAGTTGGTGTATTTTAAAAGGCTTATATTATTATAAATAAATATCTATGGGTGTAAAGTATTATGACACCACTAATAAAACAAAAACACTTTTGCAATATGCTTTATATTTAAAGACAGTGTAAAGTGTTGCTCATATCTATCAAAGTTACCGAGATTGAGTGTATATGCGATAAGTTCCGTCACTCAATACGCGATGCCTTAAGAATTCTGCATAAAATAGGAACAGAAGTGTCTTAAAACTAGCTTCCCAGGTTCCCACCTTGCTATATGCCGGATACAGCGTGAAGTTATAAAAAAGTTAAATATTATATAAATATTATAAATGTGCTAGTCATTACATGACTCTCCTCAAAAACCACCTGGAAATCTTATCTCCAGGTGGTTGAACCCATAACTTAATATGGGTTCAATCTGCACTAGCAGGAATAAATTAGTTTATTCAGATTTACCCACTTTGGTGGACTCGGAGAATTGAGGTAAAGAGAAGAACGAGGTAATATAACACTAATTTCCTTCCACTTACTCCACTAAATGAATTTTATTCTGCCCATAACCAAACCAATATTGTTACAATTTTTTCAAGTATAATTCTGATTCACTACCCGTATATATGTATAATATATTATAGCAAACCTCCAATGCAAAAAAGCAGCAAAAGGTATCTAAAATACACAAAAAAAAAAACCCACAAAATTTATCACTGAACAATGTAAGTGTATCTTCAAGATATAAAATTCATATTTGAACATCTGGCGCCGCCTCAATATCTTAGGGAGCGGGTTCCTAACCAAAACGTGTGTTTTTTTTCCTTTTCAATTTGTCGGGGCGTGCTCGAACCGCTGTATTTATTATTATTTGTTTTCAATTGCAAAGTAATCTACGGTCTACAGCTGCCTGCCCTCAGATGAGTTGGTGGTGGCGTAACGGAACAAAATATTAAAGAGGACGCCAATCTTCTGCTGGGTGCTTTTTGTTCCCGTGATTTTTATCGGCATGATTGTCTCTGTTTCTGACGTCAATTTTTAATGGTTGTCTCTCTTATATTTTTGTGTAAATTCTGAAAGGTTATATAATGTTGATTCATTTTTGTTTCGTAACAAGGCTATCGTGGCGCAGCGGCAAGTAACAGTAACTAAAAAAAATAACTAAAAAAAAGCGTACACTGCACATGCTGGGTAGGCAAAGGGAACTTATTTACCTAATGTTAAGACACTCTGTTCCTATTAAGACAGTTCCGTTTCTCACTTTCCGCCGAATTCTGGAGACGATACGTGTTGAGGGCAAAAATCAACACCGCGCTTTGCCTCGTTACCAGAACGAGAAAAATTATCTCAGGATCTAAATCTAAATAAATATTGGGTAACTTTTTATTCTTTTATGTGACTAACGAATTTAATATATTTTGTATACTGTTGAGTTTATTAAAAATACTAATAATAAATGATGGATTCAAAAAAACTTTACATATTTTTATTTTTAAAGACATTACAAGATCTTAAACGAATTTTGTCCTAAATAATAATTTTAGATTCCATTGCCATACACCAAATTAGATCGAGGGAAATTAAATTAAAATTATGCGTTAGAACTTATAAGAAAAGCATATTGAAATACTCAAGAAAGGGTAAAGCCCTTTCATAAATCTTTTTTAAATTTCATATAACAATATATATATCAAAGAAATATCTGAGTTGTGAAGAGGTGTCTAGTGTTCGTAACTTTCCTCTGAGCTAACACAAGAGGAGGCTCCAAACAGGACGTTAATTTAAAAGTTATCACACTTTGTGACTCAAAGCTTTATTAGAAACTAAAGAATATTGCTCTACTTAGTTCACTTTTTTCTTGTATGAATTATTTATAGTGCTTATAAATAATTTACTGACAAAGAAAAAACAGTGATTTGTCCCTATGTAATCAAAATACTTTGTATTAACAAAAATATAGGCCAGTCGTGGCGCAGGGGCACAAAGTGTGACTGAAACGCGATTGGTTGTGGGTTCGATCCCCACTTGAGGCAGGAAATATTTAATTAAATTAATATTTCTGTTTCTTCGCTCTTGTGTCGAGGCAAAGAGCTTCGTTGAGTTCCGCCACTCAACACGCAATGAATTCGGCGGAAACTGAGGTACGGAGTTTCTTAACACTAGGCTCTTTCTGTGCGGGATACAGCGTGAAGCTAATTTTTAATTTAAAAATATAATATGTTCTTAGAAAATCTCCTTTTTTTGTATTTATAGCAGGGTAGTCAAAGAGAACGGAGCTAAACGCTACGATCTCTGCGTACCTCTTCGCCTCGTCCACTGTCATCAACCTCTTTATATAATACATACAGAGGCCTCCTCTTTCCTGTCCCACCGCGACGTCATCTTTAGATGAAATGAAGAAAAGCATACCTGTCCAAAAATCATTACCAACAAAACTCTCATGCACTACCTAGCAAATTACTACTGAGAACGACAAATAAACCAGAAAAACATACAATTTTAATAAAAAAATACCTTTAAGCTCCTTGTAATTTTCCAATATTTCCCTGTTCTGAAGTGCCATCGGACAGAGCGTTGGGATTTATAACTATCGTTAAACTAGAAATTTGCATTGACTAACGACGAAACTGTCGAACATATTTATTTTTATTTTTTAAACTTTTATAATATTTGTAGAGTACCTAAGGTTAAAGTAGAATTTAATTATCTTACAATTAAATCAAAATCAAATTAACCAGATTTAATTGAATCAAATTTATTTGATTTAATTTAATTCAATTAAATTCATTTAAAATCAGAGGCCAGTTGTGGCGCAGGGGCACTAAGTGTGACTGTAAAACCGACTGGTTGTGGATTCGATCCCCACTCGAGGAAATGAAATATTTACTTAAATTTATATTTCCATTTCTTCGCCCTGGTGTCGAGGTTAAGCGCGGCGTTGAATTCTGCCACTCAACACGCAATGCCTCCAGAATTCGGCAGAAAGTGGGGAACGGAGTGTCTTAATACTAGGTTTCCTCTGCCTACCCAGCTGTGTGCGGGATACAGCGTGAAGCTGATACAATTCAATTAAATCTGATTAGATGATAGTTGGAGTCGCTCACCGAGGACTGTATACCAGTTTTATCATTATATTATAGATCTATTGCCATGTGAACATTACTTATAAAAGTTGACAAAACTATGTATACATTTTGTATGAAATTAAAGTTGATAATATTTTTTTTCTGTGATATAAATTTCCTTCTTTATTTTTTTATTTTTCCGTTGTTCTTATTGTAAGTTCTCACTTCTTGCCAAATTTAGTTTAATTTACAATTGTAAAGTATCTTATGGGGTGATTTTCATACAAACAAAGCATAAACCGTATCTTTGGATTATGTTCAATGATAAGCTTATTTTTTTCTCTATTTTAGAGAGTGGCAAGACATATGGGTGTTCGGGTCACCTGATAGTAAATGATCGCCACCACCGACGATCCTTAGTAAGACCAGAAAAGCAATAGGGTTGCCAGTCTTTGTGCTCTTAAAGATTAAAAATAATAAAAATTTCAGGATACAGAATGAAGTTATAATATATTTAAAAATAATAAATGTAGAATAACATTGAATAAAATTAACGTTGCTCTTTGAGCGTAATGAAGCACATCCCAAGTCAGCTATCGGAGTTTCGACGAAATTTCCCATATTAATATTCGTGCGGAACTCTGATTATTATTAAAATTACATACTGACAGAGAATATCTAGTGTCAAGACACCAAAAAATATGGTTAGCCACAGTTTTAACAAAGAGTTAAGACACCTAGTGTTAATACATTCTATGTTGCGCTGGAACTCAACGCTGCGCTTTTTTACTGTCAGAGCGAGAAAATAAAAATAAATATTTCTTCCAAGTGGAAATCGAACTCACAACTGAAACGTTTACAGTTAGACACAGTGCCACTGCGCCACTACGACTTGAATTAAGGCCAACAATTAACATTTACCTCTACTATCTCAGCTCCACCCTTTACCTATGTTAATTTCTAAATAATGTATTAATGCCGACTTTTATTTTTTCTATAAAAGAGAATAAAGTAAAAGAAATCAACCAACAAATAAATAAATACAAACAATTTAACTCGCAGGAACCTACATATGTTAGATTGACACTTTGACACACAAACAGCCAACCTATTATAATATTCATACCACTGCACCATAGAGGTTTTATTTGCAGCATTTTTAGTAATTTTTTCGTGAAAAATACAAAAATTCAATATAGACAAAAGAATACCGAGACGCTATCTCGCGAACGTTGGCGGCTTCCTACAAATTTAGAGGAAACACCTGCTAAAAACAATTTTCCGGTACGCAGACTCACTTTTATATGTATACTGTATAGATGTATTATATTTTTGTATTTTACAAATGAAAAAGTAAAATTGTAAGTTTTTTCTTTTTTTAGGAAGTAGAGAAAAGCAATGCTTAGACACTTTTTTCCCCACGTTCCAAACAATTTTCATGATATTTATGAGGGGCGTGACTCAACGCCGCGCTTTGTATTTATAACAGAGGAGGAACTAGAAATAATCCAGTTCCCCGAGTGGAAAACAAACCCACAACCATCGCGTATACAGTCAGACAATATGCCGCAGCGCCACGATAGTTAGACGATATCATGACATTAGGTGCGAAATAATTAAATTTCTCACGGTGGTTGTAATTTTTACTTGAGGTAGTGCAGAATTTATATAAAAACATTTACGTTATTGGTTAGTCTTTTTTTTAATTTTCTTGAATTTTTTGAAGTGATATTATTTATGATTAATTTATGAGGTCAGTCGCGGCGCTGGCACAAGTGTGTGATTATAAACGTGACTGGTTGTGGGTTCGATCCCCACTCGAGGTAATAAAATATTTATTTAAATTTATATATATTTTCATTTCTTCGCACAGGTTGAGTTCCGCCACTCAATTCGCAATACACAGAAAACAGAGAGAGCATTTAGACTTGTAACATCGTCATGCAACATGAAAAACCTATCGCTCACTGTATGTAAACAAAAAGATCGTACTAACTGAGCTGTCGGCGCTTGGTACTTGGTACTTGTCTCTTCTAAAGGATTCACATGTTTTTTTTTTTTATTTTTGTACCAACAACTGTGAAATGGTTTATAATGAATGTTTTACTGTACTTACATAAATTAAATTAATTTTTCTTAGCTTCACACTGTAACCTGCATATACCAGAGTAGTATAAAAAACACTTAGTGTAAAGACACTCCGACCTTTCGAAACATTGCGTGTTGAGAAGCGGAACTAATCGCCATACTTTCATCTTATTCTCAGAGCGAGAAAATGAAAAGAATTCATTCCCCCTAGCAAGAATCGAACCTATAACCTTTGTGTTTACAGTTAAAATCAAAATAAAATTAAATCAACTTCACGCTGTATCCCGCACACAGCAGGGTAGGCAGAGAGAACCTAGTGTTAAGACACTCCGTTCCCCACTTTCTGCCGAATTCTGGAGGCATTGCGTGTTGAGGGGCAGAACTCAACGCCGCGCTTAACCTCGACACCAGAGCGAAGAAATGGAAATATAAATTTAAGTAAATATTTCATCTCCTCGAGTGGGGATCGAACCCACAACCAGTCGATTTTGCAGTCACACCTCGTGCCGCTGCGCCACGACCGGCCTCAAAACAGTTAAAAAATTATTATAATTAAAAAAAATTGAAATAACTGTTCCTCTTGGATGCCATCCAAGCGGTCTTGCATACTGCAAAAAAAATATGATATTATTTGTAATAATCTCAATAATTCATTAGTTATAAGTATGTATGTCGTATAAATTAATCCGGGATTTTGACAGTATTCACTAGATGCGAGCTCTATTTTTCTTTTTTTCAGCTTCGCACTGTAACCCGCCTATAGCAGAGTAGGGAGAGGGAACCTTGTGTTAAGACACTCCGTTTTGTCATTCGTGGAAGTCATGGTGCAGGATTACTACCGTGTGACCGTAAATGTGACTGTTGTGGGTTCGATTCCCACTATGTTAAGTGAATTATTATTTATTAATGTTTGCATTTCCTCGCTCTGGTATCAAAGAAAAACGCGGCGTTAAGTTGCAATGCCTCGTCAAGTGGCGAACGGAGATCTACTCAAGTCTTAAATATTTTAATTTCTTTACTTAAATAAATTTGTTCATTTATGTTTAGGTTTCATCAACAATATCCCTTTTGAAACGAAATGTACAGAATGGATATTATTGCTTATAATGTGAAGATACAATACAATTATTTTAGCTTTACGCTGAATCCCGCATATAGCAGAATAGACAGAGAGCCTAATACTGTTAAATCACTAGATTCCTCTACACTTTCCGTTCTTGTTTCGAAACATTGGGTGTTGAGTGGCGGAACTCAACGCTGAACTTGATTATTCCAGACCGAGAAAATGAAAATAATTAATTTGTATCCCTCCCAACCCTAGTAGGCTATACGGAAAAAAGCGAGTGAAGCAAAAAAAAAAACAAAAAAATATAATATTTAAAATTTCTCAAGCTCATAGCTTTTAAAGTTTTACGATGGCGGGTGTCTACTCAACTTAGAATTATAGTAATTTTGTGATCGTTTCTTCAATCTAATTGTTATGGCCGTTATTAGCGTTTGGGCGGTCTTCCAAATTGGCGAAGTGCTTTATCGCCTGCAATCGACGCCATTTTGCATTTCCGGTGGATACCTACTTGGCGTGATTATACGTAGTTTGGTTAGATAATCCTGTAAAAGCTTCTCTCTAATCGCCACTGATGTGCGCTCTATATTATATAATAATATATGTATTGCTTATTTTGATAAAATAGATTTTGGATTACCAGTTTTATTGAAGCCATCCTAACGCTTTGTAATGTCTGACACGTAACAAGACAAAGCGCGGAGTTGAGTTCCGCCACGCAATGTCTGAAAAATTGTGCGGTGCGTCGAACAGAATTTCTTAATACTGAGTTCTCTCTGCCTATCTTGCTATATGCGGGATAAAACGTGAAGTTAAAAAAAATATAATTAAATATTAAATAAAATATCTACAACAAAATCACGTTTAAAACGTGTGTTAACGACAATTAATATATAAACCGTTTACAACATCAATATTTTAGTGCAGCGCGTTAATTACTTAATCATCATTAATTATTTGCTTAATTAAAGTTTCATACTTCGAAACGAAATTTCATTTTAACTGATTTCTTTTTGCATTCCATTGATTTTGACAAAAAAAAAAGCTATAAAGCTTTTGTATCTGTACTAACAGCCATTATACAGTTGATCAGTACGTTTGGTTGATCCCGCTAATCTCGGGAACTATTGGTTCAAAATAAAAATATGATTTTGTGGTGGATAATTCATTTATCAAGAAAAGCTATCTAGACTATATTACATCACGTATATTTTTCGATGTAACCCACTGAACCTGCACTAAGAATAAGTCATATCGTATTCACAATTCTTAGTTTCTTTTACTTTACTTCATACAACAAGTAGTATGTGATTACAACACAACATTAAGGCCGTCGTGGCAGAGGAATAATGTTATATATTTTAATTTCCTCACTCTGGTAACAAGGCAAAGCGCGCCAATGAGTTCTTCCACTCAAGAAGTGTCTTAATGGGAACGGAGTGTCTTAACATTAGGTTCCCACGTTCCCTCTGCCTACCCTACTATGGGCGGAGTACAACGTGAATATAACTATAAGTATAGTATAGTATTAGTATTGATATCGTGGTGATTAAGACGTCTGTTGTGATTTTTTTTTATATTATTTAATTATTTTTTGCTTTGCCTATATAGCTGAAAACAGAAGATACATTAAGCTATAAACTGTATTATGTACATTTAATATCTATTTAAAACATATATTGATAAGAAAACAATACTTCCCTATACCTACACTTAAACCTACTTTAAAAATTGCGAAAAAACTATTCTAAAAAGCAAATCCTAGCGCAAGGAAACGGTAACCATAATAAATATCCAGTTAAACCGCAATTAAATGTACACATATATCAGATAACTCGGTACAATCACAAGTTAAAGCTATTTTTCAAGTTGCCGGGATCCAACGTGGGATTACCTCAACGCCACTAGCAGCTTAGAGTCGCATATTGCTAACTTTAATTCTACCTAGATTCGTTTTTAACTTTTAAACGCAAAAAAATGGATTCATAGTGTATCTCGCATTCCTATAGAAGGTTAGGCTAGAAAGCCTAGTCCTAAGACACTCCGTTTCCCACATGCTGCCCAGTTTTTATTTCATCGTTCTGGTCAAGATATGATCTGGAGGTGACATAACGTTGGTTTAGGTTCTCTCTTGTCTTTATAGTGAATAATATATGGTTTATTAAAGGATGTTTTAGAAATAAATTATTTAATGAATAACATCTATTTTTTCAAAGTATTTATTTATTAAGTAGTTGTTTATTTTTTCAAATTCTCCTCCAAAAGTAAACAAAGATGAGCAATTTAATTATTTGTGAATGTTAAATATTGACGAAAAATTTACTTTGATATCTTTTATCAATTTATTTTATTATTTACATAATAAAAAATTGAATATTCTGTGTATAAATATTGCCTTTAAAATGATAAATTTATTATTGTAATACGACGCTGTTCCTTTTTTGTTTTGTCAATAAATGTGTTTTTAAGTAATATTATTATGTAAATGAAACAAAAAGCGGGCGCAGTGGAGAGAGATCAAATTTCACTCAGGGAAATATTTAGATATACTAGTACCTATATCTATACTTCTATACTAATATACTGAGGCTGATGAATTCGTTTGGTAGAACGCACTAATCTAAGGAACTACTGGTTCCAATTGAATAATTATATTAGTGTTGGATAGCCCATTGATCGAGGAAGGCTATAGGCTATATTACATGATGTTGATGGTTGTTTGAGACGAAGGCCACGCAGGCGAATCTACTAGAAAAGGTTAGCTAGGTTTTTGGTTAAGGTTTAACGCTTACCTGCATATAATTTCTTTATTTGAGTGTAGTGGGTAATGAACGAAACTATGAGTATTGCAGTTCCCCATGCACTAAACGCACTCCTTAAAATGTATTATCTATCTCTATAGTTTGTCTATGTTATAACATAATCAAATTACAAAAAAAACCTTGAAATTTTTTGTCACCAATATTTACGGTAGCCAAAGAATTTTGGTTAATAAAATTAAATTTAAACGTAATTTTTAAAAAAATGATATGGGAGTGTTTTTTTCTCTTCATCCTCTCGTTTCTACATTTTTGCCAAGTACGAATCTCGTGTTTATACATAATTGTTTATTCCCGCAAAAAATAAAAAATCAAAAAGAAAATAATTATATTTAAACTATTGAACGAGGCCGGTCGTGGCGCAGAGGCACAAAGTGTGACTGTAAAATCCACTGGTTGTGGGTCCGATCCCCACTCGAGGAAGTGAAATATTTATTTACATTTATATTTTCATTTCTTCGCTCTGGTGTCGAGGCAAAGCGCTGCGTTGAGTTCCGTTACTCAGCACGCAATGCCTCCAGAATCCAGAATTAATACTTTTCTAGACTCGCAGATTGTAGCATTGTATAGGTAAGTACTATATTGTAGCATATAAGTACCATACTGAACTAATATGCAGAAATAAAATTATGAAATGATAGCTTCGAGCTGCCTACAAAGCTTGCCGGACTAAGTGGTTGGATTTAACAATATATTTCCCCCTTTCTAGACCGCCCCTAATTCTCTTATAATGAGGGAACTTTTTCCATTCCCGTTTTGTAACTTTACACGGAACTTCTTTTGTGATTTTCTTTGAGTTTTATTCTGCGTTCGGTAGCCAACTGACAGCCTGAGGCTTAGGGGACGCTGTTACACAGTTGTGGGAACCATGGAGAAAAAAATGATTGATGGAGGCCGTCGTGGTGCAATGTTCAAGTATAACTTGAAAGTTGTGGATTCAATTTCCACTTGGGGGAATGAATAATTATTAGTTCCCTCTCTGGTAAAAAGTCAAATAGAGTCACTCAACTTAACATTTTAATTTTTCTGGCTAACGCGCCAAAAAAAATTGATAATTGTAGGGTGATATTTCATCGATTTTTATTGCACATGTATATTGAAACTTACGAACAAAAGATAATCTTCGGCGTTTAGAACATGTAATTTGGAGTATTATTTTTTTTATTTTTTAAGGAAATATAAAATTAAAATAATTCCACGCTCAGTTTACGGCCGCAAGCCTAGGCGATGACGACGTCCTATCATACAGCCACGTAGTACTCATGATCAAAATGTATCAATCTGTTGGCAAATGCAGCATAATAAAAGTATTATAGGGGGTATGGTACGTTGAGTTCCCCCACTTAAAACACGGAAAATGGGAAACGGAAGTATCTTAATAGGAATGGAGTATCTTAACTTAATTTCCTCAGGTTCCCTTTGCTTACCCTGCTATGTTTGTCTTCTCGCTAATTAGCGAATTCCTTCAGACTACCTTTACGTTGGGAGATATATTTTACTTATTTTTCTATTATTAATCCTGGCATTTATTACCAGGGTCTGCTAAACCTACTTCCCTTTGCACTGACTTTAAAGTCCTCGATGATAACTTCATTGACTCTCATGTCCTGCATCACGACGACCAACAACGGCTTCCTTGGGCGTATGGGATATATATTTTACTATGTAACAAATATAAAAAATATAAAAAAACATGAGGCCAGTCGTGGGTTAAGCTTAGGCACAAAAGTGACTGTAAATGCGACAAGTTATGGTTTCAATTCCTACTCGAGGAAATGAAATATTAAATATTTTCATTTATTCACTTTGGTATCGAGACAAAGTGCGGCGTTGAGTTCCACCACTCAACGCTTATCCTGCTGTGTGTGGGATACAACGTAAAGCCGATTTTTTTTTAAATATAAATATTCTAATCAACGGTGTGACACACACCCACAAACAGAATCCACGATAATCTATTATTTGTTGGTGCTACTTGTTTTTGGGGGTATTATTGCCATCAATCATTTTAACGCGCAGTCGGTTAACTTATTCAATCATTTATAATTACGAAAACGAAATAACTTCGGGATCGATGGACTAATTAACTTGCCACTTGTTGTATTTTGAACGGTTCATTTACAATGGGTTTATAGGATTTTTTATGGAAAATAAAAAGGTTGTTACTTATATTTTTTCTATATATTTTTATCATTTTAAAGTGTTATTCCACACTTAGAAAAGAAAAATACTTATTTAGAAAACGTATAAAAATTTGAACGTAGCGGGATTCGAACCCGCGCCTCCTGGAAACCGACCAGGCACTCTGACCACTAAGCCATACGTTCTCATCAAGCTACGTCGAAATTTTTATACGATAGTTACAAGTTATATTTACTAATACTAAAATAGGAACAATATAAGCATTACTTATACTTATATTTTTTCTATTTTTTAGCTAACAATGCTATATACTTGTAGCCCTATATATGTAGCAGGGTAGGTAGGTCTACGTTCCTTGCCTAGTGTTAAATCGCTAAGGTATGTTCCCACGTACCGTCCAATTTTTGATACTGCGTGTTGAGTGGCGGATCTCAAAGTCAGGTTTGTCTTGTTACCAGAAAAAGGTAATGAAAATAATTCATTTCCCTAAATGAAAATCGAACCGTCAGATGGACTTGGCCATTCCGTCACAACAGCCTTAACTTCTTCTTGATTGCTAAGTAACGGTTGTGTTTTTCGCGCGTATCTTGTATGTATATTTGTAATATTCTTTATTACATCGTACCTCCAGAACCGCTGAACGGATTTACATAATTGAGGTATCATCAGATTTGACTTTACAGGCTAATTTCACTATATTCGTAATAAATTTTATAATAATAATATTCAAGTCATGCGTTAGAAAAAATCTTCTTGGGTTTGTTAATCTATTTATGGGGGAAATTATCAAATATGTTACATAACATCGTTCACTATATTTAAATCGACACTTCAACCGTCATGTACAAAGATTTCACAACTGCGCCACGACTGCTTTAGCTTTATATATTTAATTTTCTCGGAATCGAACATACGACCAGTCGCATTTACGTTCACATACTTGTGCCCATGCACTATAACTGACCTTAAAGGGACATATAACATATGATATAGTCATTTGAATTTAAAACAATAATTTAGGTCTTGGGAGACATGTCAAGTAAACTGTTTGGAATACACTCACATATGTATCGGACCCTTCATTATCCGGCGAGTCGGAGTCGACTGAGCGTAATTGTGTGACTTCGTGCGTAAAGGGGAACGCTTAGTAGCCGTGTGCTCTACTATGTGTTTCGTGGGCTATTATGCAATATAATATTATTAACCAGCTTCACGCTGTATCCCGCACACAGCAGGGTAGGCAGAGGGAACCTAGTGTTATGTTAAACACTCCGTTCCCCACTTTCTGCCGAATTCTGGAGGCATTGCGTGTTGAGTGGCAGAACTCAACGCCGCGCTTTGCCTCGACACCAGAGCGAAGAAATGGAAATATAAATTTAAGTAAATATTTCATCTCCTCGAGTGGGAATCGAACCCACAACCAGTCGGTTTTACAGTCACACTTCATGCCGCTGCGCCACGACTGGCCTCAATAATATTTATTAATAAAGGCTTTATATTTTAATCTGGCTTGACACTGTGGTTTTGGGTTCAAAGTATCGCTTTTGTTGATGGAAAAGTGAGTGGTAAGAAAGGTAGGGGGAGAACTCGGTTGAGTTTCGAAAACACAGTATCAAAGATACTGGAGGAATGTCACGTAAAAAGCATGAGGATGCACCGGAGGATCTGCATGTATGAGGAGGTTGATGACAGTGGACGAGGCGAAAGAGGTGTGTAGAGACCGTAGCGTTTGGCGTTCCGTTCTATCTGACTACACCGCTAGGGATAAAGCGTGAAGTTAAGTAAGTTAGTAAATATGCCCTGCGTGGAATGTGTCTCAATAAGCGGTAAGTCGGCATCTAGTATCGTATAATCACTTAATTGTGTGATACTAGATTATACCCAATCTGATCCACAAAAATATGTAAAAATAACAATAAAATTTTACAGAAAGTACAAGTAAGTCTCTTTATACTAAACCGATTTAAAAACATAGTATTTTTATTTTTAATTAGTTTTTCAATTGTTCAAAAATAAGATTTTTAAAAAAGTCATTCAAACGTAGAAGTATTTACAACTGCAGTAGAAAATAGCACTTATAACATTTTAAAGTAACCAACATTACAACTTCCCACACCAACGTACAATAAAAATCGGTTAAAGTGAGTTTTACTGTCCAATAACGTTTGTCAAGGAACACGGTTTCAAATCCTTTCTTTATTTTTTTTTTATATTTTTCTAAAAAAAAAGTATTAAGAAATAAATTGCATTTTTAAAAAAAACCCATCTAAAACCCATAGTACGGGTACAAAGTAACCGCGGCCGCCGCGTGCGGTAAGGTAGTCATGATTTGTGTTGTTTTCCTTTCCTGACAAACTGTTGCTAACTTCTTGAATAGACTTACTATGGACTTATCAAATATATAATTTCATATAGTTAATTACATTTGGTCAACGTTAAAGTTATTTTACTCGTTTTTTTTATTTTTTTTAACTTCACGCTGTATTCTGGACATAACAGGTAGGTAGAGGGAACGTGGGAACCTAGTGTTGAGACACTCCGTTTCCCACTTTTTGCCAAATGTTAAAGGTATTGTGTCTTGAGTGGTGGAAGTCAACGCCGCGCTTTGCCTCTTTACCAGTGCGACGAATATAAAATATTACATTCTTTCGAGTGGAAATCGAACCCACAATGTCTGCAATCTCATGCATGTGTCCCTACACCAAGACTGACCTCATCAGATTATTTTTTTAGTAAATGTATTTAATCAAGCCAGCCGGCTATCAAAATAAAACAGCTTAATCTTTTCTTCCCCCATAGAGGAAGCCTAGTGTTAAAATACTCCGTTCCCTACTTTTCACCCAATTTTCGAGACATTGCGTATTGATTACGAGCGCAACTCAACGCCACCGCCGCGTATTATATAACAAATCGGGGAAATAAAAATAACTCATTTTTCTAAGCGAATATCTAAATAAAACCCATCACGTTTACCACTAGAAACCATTAGAAACAGACTCTTCTCAAATGCACCACAAAGCCATCATTATTAAGATAAAATGAACATTCCACTGATTACAAAAGTACTACACCTATAATTATAATTAGTGTAATTAGCACTTACTGCGACATTATCCGTAATTAAATTCCGAGACTGTCGGAAACCGGTCGTCGAAGCTTTCATAAAACAATTATGTAGTATTGAAATTAAATTCGAGGCACCAGCGTGTGACTGTAAACCTGATAAGTTGTGGGTTCTATTTCCACTCGAGAAAATGGATTATTTAATATTTTAATTTCCTAGCTCTGTTAAAGAGGCAAATGTGGAGTTGAGTTCCGCAACTCAACACGCAATGTCTCCAAAATTCGGCGGAAAGTGAGAAACTGCAGTGTTTTAATGGGAACGGTGTAACACTAGGTTCCCTCTGACTTTGTGCGGAATAGAACGTGAAGCTAATAATACTGACATGTGGTCCGAACGTTTATACTAGTTTTTTCTGAATTATTATTTCTGCTAAATAAGTAAGGCATTAAAATAATTATTATTTGAGGCCAGTCGTGGCGCGAGGGCACAAAGTGTGACTGTGAAATCGACTGGTTGTGGATTCGATCCCCACTCGAGGAAGTAAAATATTTATTTTCATTTCTTTGCTCATTCGCTCGGTCGGTGTCGATGCAAAGCGCGGCACTGAGTTCCGCCACTTAACACGCAATGTCTCCAGAACTCGGCAAAAAGTGGGGAACGGAATGTCTTAACACAAGGTTCCCTCTGCCTACCCTGCTGTGTGCGGGATATTGCGAAAAGCTGATCTAATTTAAATTATTTTCGTTGTCGTTTCTAACAATATTGTATAATTAGAATTTTGATATATCATAATATTTATATACACAGAAGCCTAAGACTCTTAAGATTTTGTCATCATAATGAGAGGATCTTAAGAGTCCACCGGAGGAGGATTTTCTCTAGAGTTTGGAATGTGAAAATCATAACGGCTTAGTGGAGGAGGTAAACTCTTATGTGTTTTATCTTTTACGGTCATCTTAAAATTGTAGTCCGTAATCAAATTTAACTTCTAAGACAATGTCTACTATAAGCTTGTATTCAAAACGAAAAAAAAAAATAAAAAGTCTTAATCTAAAAAACATCTAATAAACTCTATTATCTTATTTTTTTTCAGCTTATCAAAACTGGCATAAAAGCTTATGACGAGATACTCCAGAGGGTTAAGAAGCGAACCGACGCTATGTTATTTGTTTAAAATCATTTGTATATTACTTTACTCCAGATCAGTGGTTCTCAACCAGTGGTCCGCGGACCACCAGTGGTCCGCAGAAGCCTAAATATGGTCCGCGAACGATTTTAATTTTATAACTGGGGATGGTGAGGCGAAGATTCTATTTAATTATCACAGTTAATTTTTATTATACCTACATGCTTAGTGGTCCCTGCTACCAAGAATGATATAGAAGTGGTCCTTGGTCAAGAAAAGGTTGAGAGGCCCTGCTCTAGATGGATGGATCAAGATGTGAGCAAAGTCTTGATTTCCTCTGGGTAACAATTTTAATTCCAAGAATACTGGAGTTATACACAGTCAAAAAAGGTACCATCCCCTAAGTGATAATGATAGAAATAAATTCGCCTATATCAACTATATGTACATAAGCTATTTTCAAACGAAACAAAAGTCCACGTTAACTACTAAATCGCATTACGTTAAAGAAGGTACAGTGAAATAATACAAAAAAATGTAACATACATACTAAGGACGTTTGAACTCGAAACAGAGAAAAGGCGACTAATGCTCAAACATGTTCGGAAACCGTTTCAAAGGTTACTTCACGTAGATATGAATATTATATTCGCTTTCCCTATTACGTGACGGGGCGATCCTGCGCGTCCTCGGGGACCGCCTTAAACTATAAGACCCTTAAAAAGGAACAAACGAAATCTATACTTAAGCATATACACTTAGGGGGCAATTTTGCAAAATCAATGTATCGCCAAGTACGTCACGAACTTGGACTGCAAAAGTTCGGAAAAACTAACTTATTTGAACTTTGCTCTATCGGTCCTTGCGAGGTCATATTGTGGTGATAGAAGCACCTCGAAAACGCGAAACTGGAGGTATTACAAATTGTTCTTTGAGTAACTGAAGTCGAACTCAGTGCCAGTTTTAGCAACTCCTAGGTGAAGTTTTTGCCATTCTCCTTGTTGCAATGTAATTAGAACTTATATGAAGAAAGCAAAGTATTTTTAAATAATGATCTATTCAATGAAATAGCCATTTGATTAAAGAACTAAACCCTGACTACTTGTCTATCTCTTCTATCGACGAATTATTACGTGAATCATTTTATTAAGTTATCAAAGTCTATAATTATGATTTAAACACAAAGTAAAAACTTACGATACAAATGCAAGAAAATATCTAATATATGAAAATTTATACATATGTATTTAATAAAAACAATCATTTATAGCCGCATGAATGGGCTCCTGCGCCCCCACACTGCAGCCTTAAGTAAATAAGTAAACTATTTAAAAATATTAACTAAGCAAATTTCTTCTAATGAGTATTAATCCTTATTCAAATAAATATATTAATTATATTCGTTCTTCAATGTAGACCAAAATTATCCTTTACCTTTCTTTAATAAAATTAGCACAATCACAACTAAAATATAGCTTCACTAAAAAACAAACCACATAAAACGCAGTAAACAAAATTGCTAGAAGCTCTCATCTAGTGACAGGTGAGAATAACAAATGCTTCGCAAGTAGTACCACCGAATGTAATAAATGAACTCTACCATTATCACAAACACTCTTGTACAAATATAGCGATGTCGGTGAAAAGACAAAGAATACGTGAGCACTATGAAGAGACAATGTGAGACAAATCTCAGCATGTTATAATTTCAAACGACTCGGAAACTTGTAAAATGGCCTTAAAAGCTCGAAGTGGAGCTAGGGTTGGTAGAGCTCTAGCTTAGTGCATAAGTTATAACACAATTTTTTTACTTGTCTCTTATAAAAAAAAACATTTTTTCTTGTATTTAATAAAATTACATGTCAATTTATTCTTTAAAAACTATTTATTAAAATAACTTAAGTAAAAAAATAAAATAATATTGTTACACACGTTCTTTTGAAGCTTTCTATACAACCCTGTCGAGTAAAAGCGATTCACGTAGCGCTTAAAACTCGTCGATAAAAAGCTACAGCGTCACTCGTGTGCATGACAATTTCAATTTATACAAGCGTGGCCCGAAACAGCGCTTCGGAGCACCTGTATATTATGTATATATATATTTATTTTGTTTAGTACTAAATATGGTCATAGTAAAATTGTTGAGTTGTAAGTTAGTCGACTGTACTTGGTTACATTTCTTATGTTGTTTCAATAGACTTTTTATTTTAAGCTAAGTTAGTATAGAGCCTAATGTCTTTTTTGTATTCGAACCTAATTTCATTTTCTAAAAAAAATGTAATCAGCTTCACGCTGTATCCCGCACACAACAGGGTAGGTAGAAGGAACCTACTGTTAATGTTTGGAGGTTTTACGTATTGAGTGGCGGAAATCAACGCCGCGGTTTGCCTCGACAACAGAGCGAAGAAATGGAAATAAAAATTTAAGTAAATATTTCATCTCGAACCCACAACCAGTCGGTTTTACAGTCACACCTCGTGCCGCTGCGCCACGACTGGCATTTTCTACCTTAGTTAAAATTTGATTTGATTTGATTGATTTTTTTAATTTTTAAAAACATAACCAACGTGAAGTGAACCTTGATGCTCCGTTGTCTTTTTACTACTCCGCCGAGATAAAGCGAAGCTAAAAATTAAACAATTATATCAACTCAATAATAATCATTTCAGCCTGCAGTTGGAGGTGTAGTCGTATGGCTAAATTGGTCAGAAACCACATACGTGGATTCAAAGAAGTATGAGTTCATATTTTATGGTCAATTTTTACATGTTTATTTACATGATTTTTTTATATAAAAAATTAAAAAAACAATTCAGCGTTACACTGTATCCCGCACACAGCAGGGTAGGTAGAGGGAACCTAGTGTTAATATTCGGAGACATTGTGTGTTGAGTGGCGGAAATCAACGCAGCGCTTTGCCTCGACACCAGAGCGAAGAAAATGGAAATATTAATTTAAATAAATATTTCATTTCCTCGAGCGGGACTCGAACCCACAACCACGACTGGCCTCACTACACTTACCTACTACTGCTACATTTACTTACCCTCAGCCCCGTTTGTAGATTTAATGTTTCTATGATACTTCCATTTACCACCCGCTGTCTTTGAAAGTTGCAACGCGTTACCAAAGAGACACGGTTTCCACTTTCATAAAAATATGACAGTATATTAAGATACAAAAAAAAGTTTCACTTTCTTCAGCTTAAATAGTAGGTTATTGTACATAGCAAGTAGGCAGAGGGAACTTGAGAACCTAGTGCTACAATCCATTTCTATTAAAACAATATCATCCCCCACTTTTCGCCGAATGCTTAAAGCAATGGTGATACTCAATGTAGCACTTTGATTCGTAACCTAAGCGAGAAAATATAATTCTAATAAATTATATATTATTTAATTATAATATGATATAATTAAAATAAATCCTGTGAAAATATTTTTATATATTAATTTTTACAGAAAATATTTGTTGAATAAAACCTAGAACTGTTTATAAGTGTACAACCAAGTCTCGAAAGCATAAGCAATGAAACGCATTCGAGATCAGTTGTAATAAGAATTCCGTGCATTGTTCTTTATCTTGAAAATTAAGAACTCTTAATAATTACATTTTAGGAGTATTCTCTTAATTTGAATATATTTTGTGTTTTTGGAATTGAAATAAACCTTGCTACTAGCATAATATGGGAAAAGGTGCGAGTATAGCGAGTTTTATTTTAAATACGATAGTTGTGTATTCAATTCCCACCCGAGAAATTGATTATATTTCAATTATTTTCGTTTCCGTCCTCTATCAGACAAAGCGCTCAAGTTTCACCACTGAACACGCAATATCTAGAAAAATATTTTACAATTATTGGCGATTTAAAAACACTGCGTGGAGTGTCTTAATGGGAACGAAGTGTCTTAGCACTAGGCTCTCAGGTTCTCTGCCTATCCTGATAGGTTTGAGGTACAGGGTAAAGCTATAAAACATGTAGGTAGCCGAACCACCTGTAGGGGAGAAAAAACAGGATTTCTATGTAACGTTTTACAGTACGAGCAAACGAAGTAGCAGGCGTTGACGAACCTTTCTTAGAATCTCTTTACTGTACCAAATAGTGAATTTAAAGCTAATTTAGCACAATTTAGTGTCAATTTCGCTTCACTTCGTAGGAGTTGCGTATCGTCGTGAACAATACAATTTCAACTAATACCCAGTCTTAGGTTTAGATTTATAGTGTCAGAACAGTATCTGGCGCTTGTTAGGACGATAAATTGTTATGTAAGCAAGTACAGTAATATACAGTGACTTAAACTTAAAACCGAGATGCAACTGAGAATGTTTCCTTTGGAATAATTGCTTGGTTTTATGTTATACTAGCAGCCCACACGCGGCTTCGCCCGCTTTAACTTATTTCTATATTATAACGCATAATTGTAGCTCATGAGTAAAAGCTACTCCTATTTTAAAATTTAATCTAAACCCATTCAGTATTCTTTGCGTAAACATAGGACAAACAACCATCCTCACAAACTTTCACATTTATAGATGTAAAATATTAGAAGGACATTTTTTTTTTCATTTATTAATGTACCACACAAGAAAAAAAAGTACAGAAAACATATAACAACACAAAGAATGTGTACAACGGATAACTTATCTCTAATAGAGAGCTCTACCAGAAACCCTTGAATGTAGGAGATGTTAAAAGAAATGATTCGAGTGCGATATTTAAATATTACGGTAATAATAATAAACCTACATACAAATATACTTAATATTAGTCAATATAACTATACTTACATAAATATATAAACCTTATATAAACATACAAAAACATAAATATATACAATAACATAAAGAAATTAAAAAAAGAAAAATTAGAATAATAAAGAAATGGATGGATATTATTATTCTTTAGAAATTAATTTGATTTGATGTCATCATTACGAAATGTGAACGTGTCGGTCGGACCTCCTTTTTTATAGAATTTCTATTTTAGAATAATATTGTGATTAATAAATTTATAAACAGTTCTAGGTCCGGTTAGTTTGCAGTTGTATGAAGAGGCATTATTGTTCTTATAAATAAATGGTAAAACAGAAAATGTCTAAAATGTACGCAATGCTATTTGCGAAATGATAACAAAAGATTTTTTATCTTCATACTGTGTCCACCATATATCAGGATAGGCAAATATAATTAAGTGTAAAGACACTCCGTTGACCACTTTGGGCCCAATATTGAAACATGGGGTTAAGTGGTGCAACTCCACGATGCGCTTTGTCTTATTACGAGACCGAGGAAATAAAAATAATAAAAGCCACGAGTGGGAACCAAAGCCACAACCGTCGCGTTTAGAGCCAGACGCTATCACACTGTGCCACGACAGTCCCAAGCAACTCGAGGGTATAACACCTACTTAAAACTTCTAGTATTTCCAAAAGTCAGAATGTAGCATTTACTCCGTGTTTGTCCAAACACTTTGGTCCATATCTCTCTAACCGCAGGTATCTTATACTAAAGCGGGGCTGGCAGGTAGCGCCGGTCACGTCTGACGTTGCAAGCAGCCGCAACTCACACCGGACTCTATAGGTAATATTATTATTATATAGACGGTTTCCAATAGACGCGTGTTCTCATTTGTCTGGTGTGAATTATAACTTCCAAAATGTAAAAAATATTGCTATGTTTTTAATTGACCCTACACAAAACGTGAAATTAAAACTTCATAAAACGAAGTCAAATTTATATTACAGTATCGACAATTATATACAAAAATTAAGAAAAATTGAAAAATAGGTTTGATGCTGACATCGCCTGACTACAAGGGGCTCGTGGGTTCGATCCCTAATCGAGCAAACGATTATATTTTATTATTTTAGTTACCCCGCTCTGATTGATGAAGCGCGGCATTGAATTTCGTCATTCAACATGCAATGTCTCGAAAACCCGATCGAAAGTAGGGAACGGAGTGACTTAACACTTATTTCCTAATCTATATTTACCTTTGAACATTTAAATAATTTTAACAATCCCATACTTTTAGGTAAAAAAACCTAATAAAAATTACTATTTAAAACAAACAGTGTAACAGAACTAACGTACCTAACTCACACGAAGCGGTCGTTCCCTGTCACTAGAAATGTAACCAGTCGCTGTGTTCGGCCCACGATGTTCCTACAAATTAGATATTCTTGATCACACTCAATTATGAATGTATGCGGTACATTGGCGGGCGCATCGTATAGTGTTTGTACTCTCTATAGTCTATACCGCCTTGAGCTGTGTGTTGTGCTCACTTGAAATGACATGGAACTGACATCTTAGTTTGTCTAACCAAATACAAATATGCTTTCCATATATAGCTACATGGAAAAGCTAAATATATGTTTTGGAAGTTAACAAATATAGGTATGCTTCATTTGATTGTACATGTTTTTAAGATTTTGTCATTAAGCAGAGGATACCTGAGAGTGTTAAAATACTTCTTAAATTCTTCTGAATTCTAGACATCGTGTTTTCATTGACAGAATATTGCCGAAACTTCGGCTATAATTTTGATTTTTCAGATTTTTTTTAATTCTACGATAGCATTTCAAATTACTTATGACCGGAATTCTTCACGATCCAAATAGAATGTTGTAACTGTTATTTATATAACTTATTATATTATCACTGACCTTCTTCTCCATATATCAAACATTTTTATATATTTGTATACAAGTTTTTCTCACAGAAAAACAAACCCCTAGGAAAAAATAGCATACATTGCAACACCCAGCTGTTAGCCAACTCAATAAAAAAAATTAAAAACAATAAAATACTCTAGAACTTTTCAATATTAAATTCAATAAAGAACACAAAAAGTGGTCTATTGCAGCATCTCATCCCAGACCACATCGATCTTTTCGATTTGGTTGGATTTTCACAAGTTTTTTACTCATTTTTTATTATTATTTTTAGCCTCACACTTCATGCTGCACGTAGCTGAGTAGGTAGAGGGAACCCGGGAACCTGGAAGCCCATTCAACCAGAAACCATCGCGCTTATAATCAAACGTTCTTTCAATGCGCCACGACTATTATAATTTAGATAAAATGAATATTCCACTGATTACAAAAGTACTACACCTATAATTATAATTAGTGTAATTAGCACTTACTGCGACATTACCCGTAATTAAATTCCGAGACTGACGGAAAACGGTCGTCGAAGCTTTCATAAAACAATTATGTAGTATTGAAATTAAATTCGAGGCCAGTCGTTTCACAGAGGCACCAGCGTGTGATTGTGAACGCGATAAGTTGTGAGTTCTATTTTCACTCGAGAGAATGAAATATTTAATATTTTCATTTCCGAGATGTTTTTAAGAGGCAAAATGCGGAGTTGAGTTCCGCCACTCAATGCCTTCAGAATTCCAGAAATGAAGAACGGAATTGTCTTAAAGGGAATGGCTTTGCACTAGACTCCCAGGTTCTCTCTGGCTATTCTGCTTTGTGTGGGATGCAGCGTGAACCTATAATAACAGACACGAGATCCGTAAGGACGTTAAGTTAAAGTTTAAATTTGTAATAGTTTTTTCTGAATTAACTAAACTTAATCATTTTTAGCAGAGGCAGAAGGAACCTACCGTTAGACGTTCCATTTGTTACTGTCCACCCAACGCACTTGAACGCTCTCAAAACAAGTTTTTAACTATACTAATATTATGTTATAAATACAATTTTGGTATACCATAATATTCATATTCACAGAAGCCTTGTTATCATGAGAGGATCGTAAGAGTCTATCAGAGTAGGACTTCCTCCTTAGAGTTTGGGATGTGAAAATCATAACGGTTATAGCGGAGGACATAAGCTCTTCGTTTTATCTTTTAGGCAATCTTTAAATTGTTGTCCGTTATTAAATTTTACTTTCAAGACTTAGCTACGGAACTACTATGGGACAGTTGAACTAGATAAACATACATATTTTCTGAAAAGTAGGTGAATATATCTTGTTGACATTAGTATTTAATACTTTGTATCTTTTTTATATTTTCATTTTATTTTACTTCGTCAAGAATCACCTCATAATGTAATTCCGTCATTTAATGTGTATGGAAGTTTTGTTTAATAACAGGTGATTTTATCGAGTTTATTTCTCGGAGTACAATAAAAAAAGTCCCTTTAGGAACAATGAAATATACATCTGAAATATCATCTATACTCGGAGGAGGAGATGAAATATTTACTTAAATTTATATTTCCATTTCTTCGCTCTGGTGTCGAGGACAAGCGCGACGTTGAGTTTTACCACTCAACACACAATGCCTCCAGAATTAGGCCAAAAATGGGGAATGGAGTGTCCTAACACTAGGTTACCTCTGCCTACCCTGCAGTGTGCGGGATACAGCGTGAATATATTATTGTATTTATTTACAACTTAAATATAGCTTCACTAAAAAACAAACCACATATAACGTAGTAAACAAAATTGCAAGAAGCTTTCATCTTGTGACAGGTGACAATAACAAATGCTTTGCAAGTAGTACCACCGAATGTAACAAATGAACTCTACCATTATCACAAACACTCTTGTATAAATATAGCGATGTCGGTGAAAAGACAAAGAATACGTGAGCACTATGAAGAGACAATGTGAGACAAATCTCAGCATGTTATAATTTCAAACGACTCGGAAACTTGTAAAATGGCCTTAAAAGCTCGAAGTGGAGCTAGGGTTGGTAGAGCTCTAGCTTAGTGCATAAGTATGTCACAATTTTTTTATTTGTTTCTTATAAAAAAAATCTTGTATTTAATAAAATAACATGTAAATTTCTTAATTTAAAAATAAACAAAAAAAAAATATTGTTATTTTTATTGTAAATATTGTTAGACACGTTCTTTTGAAACTTTTTATACAATCCTATCGATTCACGTAGCGCTTAAAACTCGTCGATAAAAAGCTACAGCGTCACTCGTGTGCATGACAATTTCAATTTATACAAGCGTGGCTCGAAACATGGTGTCGGAGCACCCTGTATTATAGTTGTAAGTTAGTCGACTGTACTTGATTACATTTCTTATGTTGTTTCAATAGACTTTTTACTTTAAGCTAAGTTAGTATAGAGCCTTATATATTTTTTTTGTATTCGAACCTAGATTCATTTTCTAACTAAGTTCATAATTTCTTTCATAGAAGTAAAAAATAATTCTATGGAAACAACATAAAAACATAATATCGAAAAAACACAACCAAAACAAAACATTATGTGCCTAGATAGAATGCGTGACAGGAGAATGGCAAAAGGTCACGTAAAAAGGGTAAGTAGAGGGAACCTAGTGTTAATATTCGGAGGCATGCGTGTTGAGTGACGAAAATCAATGCTGCGCTTTGCCTCGACACCAGAGCGAAAAAAATGGAAATATAAATTTAAATAAATATTTCATTTCCTCGAGTGACTCGAACCTACATCCGCCACGACTGGCCTCACTACACTTACCTACTACACTTTTTAAATTTATTTAATGTACTTTAGACTATTTGCGCCCTCAGCCCCGTTTGTAGATTTTATGTTTCTATGATACTTCCATTTACCACCCGCTGACTTCCTTGAAAGTTGCAACGCGTTACCAAAGAGAACCTATCAAGACACGCTTTCCACTTTCATAAAAATTATACAGTATATTAAGATATAAAAAAGAATTCATTTTTTTCAGCTTCATTTGTAGGTTGTTGTAAATTGCAAAGTAGGCAGAGGGAACTTAGGAACCTAGTGCTACAATCCGTTTCCATCAAAACAATTCCATCCCCCACTTTCCGCCTAATGCTTGAGACATTGCGTCATAAATGGCGATATTCAACGTCGCATTTTGCTTTGTAACCAAAGTGAGAAAATATATAATATTCTTTATTGTACTAAAATATATAATAGACAAACAGAAAAAAAAGAAAAATCGCGTACAGAGGTGGACATATCTCTATAAGAGATCTCTTCCAGTCAACCAGTGGAAGTGGATGAGTGAAAAGTTGCGAGTTGCGAGTAAAAACAAAGTACAATTTAAGAAATTTAAAGATATAAATCTAATTAATTATATATTATTCAATTAAAATATTAAAAATTAAATTAAATTAGCTTCAGGCTGTATCCCGCACACAGCAAGGTAGGTGTTAAGACACTCCGTTGCCCACTTTCTGCCCAATTCTGGAGGCATTGCGTGTTGAGTGGCAGAACTCAATGTCGCGCTTGTCCTCGACACCAGAGCGAAGAAATGGAAATATAAATTTAAGTAAATATATGAATGAAAATGAAAATAATTGAAATATAGTCATATATTTCAATTATTTTCATTTTCATCCTCTACCAGACAAAGCGCTTTAGCTTCGCCACTCAACACGCAATATCTAGAAAATTAGGTAAAAAGTGAAGAAGAAGGTGCCTCAGCACCGAATTTCCTCCTCCTTCCCTTTTCCTTCCTCGTACCTTGTGTCCTAAAAATATCACAAAGCTACTATCATTCGCTTTTGAACGTAGTGACAGCTAACACTGGTGCAATTATTGACGATTTAAAAACACTAACGACTGGAAGTGTCTTAATGGGAACGAAGTGTCTTAGCACTAGGCTCTAAAGTTCTCTGCCTACCCTGATAGGTGTGAGGTACAGGGTAAAGCTATAAAACATGTAGGTAGCCGAACCTGTAGTGGAGAAAAAACAGGATTTCTATGTAACGTTTTACAGTACAAGCGAACGAAGTAGCGGGCGCTGACCAGCCTTTCTTAGAATATCTTTACTGTACCAAATAGTGAATTTAAAGCTCATTTAACACAATTTAATGTCAATTTCGCTTCACTTCGTAGGAGTTGCGTATCGTCGTGAACAATACAATTTCAACTAATACCCAGTCTTAGGTTTAGATTTATAGTGTCAGAACAGTATCTGGCGCTTGTTAGGACGATAAATTGTGATGTAAGCAAGTACAGCAATATACAGTGACTTAAACTTAAAACCGAGATGCAACTGAGAATGTTTCCTTTGGAATAATGCTTGGTTGTTATGTTATACTAGCGCCCCTCACACGGCTTCGCCCGCTTCCTTTCTATAAAACTTTCTTTCCATAAACTTATTTCTATATTACAGTCTAATTATACAAAATCTGTATATAAATTGTAGCCCATGAGCTATTGCTACTTTCAAATTTCCTCTAAATCCGGTTAGTATTTTTTGCGTAAACATGAAACAAAGAGCCATACTCACAAACTTTCATATTTATAAATGTAAATATTAGTAGAATGTGTTTTGTAGGATGTTATTAATAATTTTATAGACAGGTCCGATTAAATAAAGCATTTGCACTTGAAGAGACATTTTTGTTAATAAGAAAGGATAAAACAGAAAATGATATTTTGAAAAGTTCCAGCGTATAGCAGGATAGGCAAAATTAATCTAGTGTAAAGACACTCCGTTGACCACTCTTCGCCCAATTTTCGAGACATGGCGTGTTGAGTGGCGCAACTCCACGATGCACGATTATCTTATTACGAGATCGAGGAAATAAAAATAATATCAGTCAGACGCTGTCACACTGTGCCACGACGGCCCCAAGCAACTCGAAGCTATAATACCTACTAAAAACTTCTAGTACTTCCAAAAGTCAGAATGTAGCATTTACTCCGTGTTTGTCCAAACACTTTGGTCCATATCTCTCTAGCCGCAGGTATCTTATACTAAAGCGGGGCTGGCAGGTAGCGCCGGTCGTGGCTGACGTTGCAAGCAGCCGCAACTCACACCGGACTCTATAGGTAATATTATTATTCCAGGGACGGTTTCCAATAGACGCGTGTTTTTATGTGTCTGGTGTGAATTATAAATTCTAAAATGTTAAAAATATTGATAATGGCATTGATTTTCATTTTTCCTTCATAAAACGTGAAATGAAAACTTCATAAATCAAGCCAAATTTTTATTACAGTATCGAGAATTATATATAAAAATTATAATAAGAAAAATGTAATAAAAAGGTTTGATGCCGACATCTCCTGACTGTAAACAAGGCGCTTGTGGGTTCGATCCCTAATCGGGACATCGGGCCGTTTCCACGCTCTGATAAACGAAGGGCGGCGTTGAGTTTCGCCATTGCAATGTCTTGAAAACTCGATCGAAAGTGGGGAACGGAGTGACTTAACACTAATTTCTTTCTGCCTGCACTACTGTACATATCATTGTTTCTTTATAGTGTCTATATTTACCTTTGAAAAATTTAATAAATTTAACAATTCCATACTTTTAGGTAAAAAAACCTAATAAAAATTACTATTTTAAACAAACAGTGTAACAGAACTAACGTACCTAACTCACACGAAGCGGTCATTCCCTGTCACTAGAAATTTAACCAGCCGCTTTGTTCGGCCCACGATGTTCCTACAAATTGGATATTCTTGATCACACTCAATTATGAATGTATGCGGTACATTGGTCAATCAGACCGTACAGTGTTTGTACTCTCTATAGTCTATACCGCCTTGAGCTGTGTGTTGTGCTCACTTGAAATGACATGGAACTGACATCTTAGCTCGTCTAACCAAATACAAATATGCTTTCCATATATAGCTGCATGGAAAAGCTACATATATGTTTTGTGAAGTATTAAATATGGGTATGGGTATTTTCTAAATTGGGTTGTATATTTTAATTGTTTCTTTATTAAGCACGAAACTGCTGAAACGTAGTGTTAAGACACTCCGTAAATTATTATAAGCATCGTGTTTTCATAGGCAGAACATAGGCAGAACTTCGGCGATAAGTTTGGAATATTTGCTTTTTTTTATAAATTCTATGATGGCATTCCATTTTTAAATCTAATTACTACTTTATCTAAGACAGTTATTAGGCTAAAAACGCCGTCATGGTGCTAAGAGATAATAACAATTATCATTTTATCAAATTTCTATGATATTTTTATAGACAACTATTCGTCGCACGCATCTTAGTTGCGTGGACTTTGAGATGTAAATAAAAAATTTTGATTTTTTCCAGTCCCCACGAGAATTTCAAGAAATCCTTTCTAAGTTTTAAGTGGTTTTGTCTGTGTGTTGTCTGCCAGTCACTTAGTATCGAAAGGGTTTTTTATATTATCCAAATGTTCTAACTTATGATATTACCACTGACTTTGTTCTCAATGCAGAAAATATTTTTTTTATATATTTGTATTCAAATTATTTTAGAAAACAAGCCCAAGAAAAAAATGGCAATCCTTGCAACACCTAGCTGTTAGCCAACTCAATAAAAAGATTGTAAAAACAGAAGAATGAAAATGCTCTAGAACTTCTCAATATTAAATCCAATAAAGAACACAAAAAGTGGTCCATTGCAGCATCCGCATCCCAGGCAACGTCTATTCCAATCTCACCTTAACCAAATCGTTTAAACGCTCAAGATAAAGACTGAGCGCAATTGACAATTGACCTGAGAGCCTGAGAGCAACTTATTGGTTTTTACTTCTGTATTTTTTTATTTTGCCTCAACACCCCGGATTCTTTGTCTCAAAAGATTTTGCGTCCCTTTCCTTCACCAAGCAAAAGAAAGGGATATAAATATACCATTTATCGCCGGGAAAGAAATTAAAGTCGCGCCAAATCGAACGGTTTTATCTACGTGTCGATAGCGGTCACAAATTATGTGCTTCCTTCTAATAAGGGCTGGTTTCTTTGTTAAGACTATTCTGTGGAGAATACCTGGGTTTTATAATAGTGCCATCATCGTTATGGGGAATTAGATCGCTAATTGCAATGGAGGAAGGTGGAAATTTAACACTAAGTGCAGTCAGCAAGGGACAAGTGTTTCCTCCCTTGCCTCGTTAGAGTAATCACAGTATTAAGTTTCTTTCCAGCAACTAGCAACTAGACTAAAGTTACTTATTTAGAAAATATATAAAAAATTTAACGTAGCAGATTTTCAACCGGCGCCTCTTGAATACCTTCTAAGTTTCAACTTTTTTTAAGTTTATGTAAAACCAAATATTAGTAATAGTCAATAATATATATATCAATATAAAAACTAAATAGAACAATAATATGTAGTACCAGCGGGTGAACCCGCGAGCCTCGCTTGTTATCAATAAGTATATATCTCTATATTAACTACAGCCTTGAAACATAAAACACTAACAACTTACCAAACTATATTCCCAAAATAGAACAAAATGCATCGATTTTTTTTAAAAAGATTGTCGGTTTGTCTGTGCGTTTGTGCACGCAAATCTCAGAAACGCCTTAACCTATTTGATTGCAGTTTTCATTTATTTAAGTTAGTTTATAAATGTCAATCAATAAATAGCCAATATTGTATGCGACTATATTATACCATATAATAAGTTTTTATTGAATTGGCCTAAACCTTAGCTTTCAATGTCTATTTTTAGATATTGTCTGTAAAATTATAAATAAATTAGAGCACGAAAGTAATTCAGGTGAGGAAATAAATAATTTAAATTATGTAGTACCAGCGGGTGAACCCGCGAGCCTCGCTTGTAATCAATAAGTATATACCTCTATATTAACTACAGCCTTGAAACATAAAACACTAACAACTTACCAAACTATATTCCCAAACTAATTCACGTATCAGCAAAATAACATATAATTGTATATTTAACCACCTTTACCAGAAACTTTTCAAGAAGTTTGCTCAAGTCATTTGAAAAGTTAAATTAATTTCTGACGTTGATACAACGTTATATTCTTGAATTGACAAATCGATTACATGGCACAAATTTTTATTTTCGCACCGAGAATATATCAATGAGAATCAATAAATATATTTTTTTATAAATTGTGAGTTTAAAGAAACCCTACTTGGCTTAGTATTGGGCGTCCAAATATAAGAACATTATTTTTTATCGGGTAGTAGGCAGAGGGAAACTAATGCTGACACACTCTGTTCCCCATGTTCCGCCGAATTCTAAAGGTATTACGTGTTGAGTGGCGGAACTCAACGCCACTCTTTGCCTTGTCACCAGAGCGAAGAAATAAAAACTGAAACATTTCATTTCCTCGAGTGGGAATCAAGCCCATAACCTCTGTCACACTCGCATCTACTGTCACACTTTGTACCCCTGTAACACGCCCGGCCTGTTTTATTTTGTAAGAATACTATTAGTGAGTTATATAGCAGTGTAAAAAATGAAAAAGCACTGTCAAAAGTGCTGTAATACAAAAAATATTTATCGTTACTAAAGATTTATAGTGTCAAGCAAAACGAGAGCGAGAAGCGAAGAAGTTGGTGAAATTGAACCCTGATTTTCTCTCATATATTTTTTTTTGTTAAAATAGTTTGTATAGTCTTAGTCGAAATTATTGTCATTATTTAAAATAAATTTGCGCAACGAAACCGTAGCTTAACCAGCTTATCATTTCTACAAATTACAACTTAGCTTCCTATATTTAAGGTTGATTTTCCTTCGCCACCCATCACTGTTTTAGCAAATAAATGAATTTCCACTCATTGACGATCAATCGACGCAACGTTATCTCTGTTTTGCCGTCTTATCTGAACGCGTTACAATGTCTATGGGATTTATGGGGGAAGCCCCGATAGCAGTAAGTCAGCCTCGACTCGTACTCGTGTGGAATAGAACTGTGTGCTTAGCAATTCTATTATTGTTCGCCTCCAGCTTCGGTTGATACAACCGAAACCGGGCACGGATTGAATTCTAAGTAACTGTTCTATCATAAAAAAATGAATTGCAATATGACATTTTTTTTAAGTTATTTTGCCTAAAATTAACTAGTTAGTAGTAGTAGTTTTACAATAACCTTACTATAAGGCTAAACTTGTTACACATTTATTTACTGACTCTATAAGAAATGAAAACTGCGACTTCTTCAATAAATTTTATATTTGTCTTGTTACTAGAACGAGGAAAGGAGACGCACCACCTGCACCACCATAGCCTTAATAAATGTGGTCAATGTTGTGGTCAGTGGTTGTATTTTTTTGCTTGCTAAAAAATTGTGTGTGTACTAAGGTACATTTTAGAAATAAAAATGTGCCATTAATAAACAGTGTCTCGCTTTTCTCGCATATCAAAACATAGAATATATTGATTTGCTATTGAGCTGTAGACCTCCATTGCGAAATTTATGTCTGCTAGAATAACAAATTTACAAAATGTTCATTCTTTTTTAATAACATGAATACACACTATAGTCAACGGTTCAATTCCTAGCGGGGGGAATGAATTGTTTTCATTTCGTCGATCTAGTAAAAGCTAAAGCTCGGCGTTGAGTTCCGCCACTAAACAGACAATGTCTCGAAAATTATGCAGTGTGTGTCGAGTGGAGTTTCGTAACTCCTGATTCCCTTTGCCTCCCTGCTTTGTGTAAAATACAGCTTGAAGCTAAAAAAATCATACGATCATACAACAACAACAATCCCCATACAACATAACAAAAATTCCGTACATTATTTGAGAATTAATTCGATCGATCGACCTTTTACGATTTCTCCGGCAACCACACAGTGGTAATTCATTAGAAACACTGGATACATAATCTTATTACCGGGGAACCTTTCCATTGAAGATTCAGGGTGGGGTCTCTTATAGCGTAAAAACTACGTTTAACTTAGAAAATATATAAATATATAAGATTTCTTTTGTATACTATTTTAATCGCATTACAGTATTGTAATTATTTATAAGAAGTGGTACATCAGTATATACCCAAAGTGAGAAGTGTTTGCAATTTTGCCTGCAAAATTATGTTAAAAATAAAATAAAGGCTCTTGACAGACAGACAGACAAACGGACGAACAACAAAGTGATCTTATAAGGGTTCTTTTTTTTCTTAGAAGGTACGAAATTCTAAAAAATTCTGGATAAATGTGATTTAGACAACACAAGATAATTTTGCTAGAGAAGAAGAGAAGCCAACGCCTGTGGTGGTACAACGCCTGACTGACTGACTGACGATTATGGGATCGATTAATTCAGCTTCACGCTGTATCCCGCACACAGCAGGGTAGGCAGAGGGAACCTTGTGTTAAGACACTCCGTTCCCCACTTTCTGCCGAATTCTGGAGGCATTGCGTGTTGAGTGGCAGAACTCAACGCCGCGCTTAACCTCGACACCAGAGCGAAGAAATGGAAATATAAATTTAAGTAAATATTTCATCTCCTCGAGTGGGGATCGAACCCACAACCAGTCGGTTTTTGCAGTCACACCTCGTGCCGCTGCGCCACGACTGGCCTCTATCTATTAATTCATCGGGTAATTAAATTATTTCTCCACTCAAATATGACAAAATGCAGCGTTAAGTTGCGCCACTCAAAACGCCGTGTTCCACATTTAAGTGGAGAGGCTCTCTTTGCCTAGCATGCGGGATAAAGCGTGAAAAAAAACAAAAAAAAAAACAAAATATAACATCGCTTCAAATCACGCCACAAGAATTCACAAATTAATTTACTACTCACTCGTCTTTGTCGCTGTTACAGAACAGCCATTCGTGTTAGTAATAAATTATTCGGAATTACGAAGATGCTGTTTTAAAATTTATGCCCCGAATGTAGCGAGAATTACAAAACATGTTTCATTCTATTCGAAATTTGGCGGAATTTTTGCCACAACCGCAATATCGGTGAACTGTACGGTGCGCTGTTAGAGCGACGTCAATTAAATTTTGTTAAAGAGTTCCTAAATTGCTACTAAATTTGGTCGACGTTAAACTGGTTGTGCTCAGCAGATTAGGATCGGTTACGAATAACTGATGAATGGTAAAGAAAATGTTGCTTGTTAAAACTAAATTTCAATCATTTTGTTTTTACAGTCACCAAAGTAATGAGACTAAGATTTGTTTTTAACTTATACTTACATGCTGTATAAGGCACACAGCACATAGGGAACATAGGGAACTTGGGAACTAGTATTAAGACACAGACAGTTCCTATTAAGATATTCCTGTTTCCCCCCCTATCTGGAGACATTGAGCTTTGAGTGGCGGAAACGTGAAAAGTGAACTCAACAAATTCAAATTCAAAATTCAAATTCATATTTTAATTCATTTATAATTTATCAAAAATCTGATATAATGTGTGGTGATTTTAAAAGTCATCAGAATATAGTAACGTTAATCTGATCCCAGAATAAAAAAAATCCACTTAAACTCCCTTCAAATTCATTGAAATGGAAAAAAAATCACTTGCATATATAAAAATTCCCAAAACCACTTGTCATTCCAAAAGTACGTAGTTACTTATTTCATTAATCTTTTTACTAATGGAGAAAAACTCCATTTAGTTCTTAAGTTTTACGCCGTTTGCGAAGTTTCAAGAGAACGAAATGAAATTTGGCCGCCTTTTAATTACTTTACAACGCGATTGATGTCGAATGGAACCTGGTTAAGCGAAGAACGAAGTGCTGGCTCGGACGAAGCATTTTAATTATATAGTTCACTGAGTTGGTAAACTTCTATTTTAATTTTGTGGGTTTATTCAAAGTTTTTAGAGCTAAATTACTATCTATATGTTTTTGCAATTTCACGCTATCCTGCACAACAGAGTGCAGAGACACTTTGACAAAACATAAGACACGTTCTCCACTTTTACCAAAATTGGAAACATTATGTATCTAATAACAGAACTCAACGCCGCAGTTTTAAGTAATATTTTAATATCAAATGCATTCGCTTTGAGAATAGAATCCATACTATACTGAGTTAAGAATTATCTATTATTAACTCCGTTTTTAGTTTTATCCAATAATAAAAAATTTAATGTATATTCAAGCTTTCAGAACTTTTAAGTTACTTAATTTAAAAGTAAAATCAAAATATATGAACCTTTATAGTAACATGTCTTTCCTATCTCAAAAAGTACTGGTTCGTTTTCGTTCGTTCGTTTATTTTAGGTGAAGTGGTATATGATACATGTATTACATCACGTTAATAGTTTCATATATCTTGAGCATAAAAAATATTATATTATGTCATACAGAACTCTTAGTTATTTCCATTTGGCTTCAGAAAAGTCGCAGAAAAAAGCTTATAATAAATAAAACTACACTTGACTTTTATAAAAGTTTCGGTGTTTGTCGAAACAAATTTGTAAATCACTTAACAAAATCTTCAGTTGTTTATATACAAAAACTGGCCATGTTTGCGGTTCGCTCCATCGATCAAAGAACATAATAAAATTAAGGCTTTCCAATTTAACTAAAGCCCCCAACCGATGGATGGCGCCCACAGTCGCCACCCACACGGTAAAACATTTTTATCACATACTAAAGATATTCTCTTTCTCTCACTTTGTCCGGAAACATTCTTTCAACCAAAATTGATGATTTAAAGTTTTAATCTCTTTGTGGATGCTCTAAATTAAATATCTATTTAGTATAAAATGTAAATACTTTCTTATTTTAATAAAGTAAAAAAAATCTAAGGTCTGCCGTAATAATATATATTGGTTTTGTCGGTTGGCATATTCCAATACAAATAATTTCCGACTTCGCGAGAATTTCTCTGAATATTTTTTTCCTCTTTAAAAAGTAGCCTATATCTTCCTCCATAACGTGGAGATATTAATCCAGACAAACAGAAAGACAGACCAGACAAAAACTGTTAAATTGTTTTTTAGGATAGTGTAAATAACTTTTTGCACTTAATAAAACACGGTTATTTTGAAACTACAGACAGAAACTTAAATTTTATTTATATGCAACTGATTGGGCGGTGCGTGGGAACGGATTGTGACAACTAGGTTCCCTCTGCCCACCCTGTTACATGAGGAATACAACATAAAGCTATGGAAACAAATCCGAGCAAGGGTCGGACTCGCCCACCGAGATTTCCGTGTCAATTTGATGATTGTAGGTCAACGGAAGCCTGACTTATAAAAGTTAATAACTTTGCGGGCGTATGCAGTCAGTTTGTATAAAATGAATGAAAACTAATCATTTCCATTTTCAATTATGTACGTTTAAATTTATTTATTTTAAATTTTTCCTTTTATCTGTATTATCATGATTCCTCTTTCTGGAAAGTGATCTTATACAGACCCATTTTTTCTTTATAGATCAGCAACTCTATTCTTCCCAAATATGTTAAAACAAAATCTACGAAACCAACAATAGAGAAAACTACAATAGAATATATTTTAATCCTTTCAACATACAACAAAGTAATAATACGTCAGATGAACATTGAAACAAACAAGTAAACAATTTAGCGGCGATACTATCTACAATCCCACTGCATCATCACACATCTGACGGAAGATGTCCCACCGCATTGTCTTGTTATCAATCTTATTCATTTGTTTAATCATTAACGGCTCACTTGATCACAGCTCCGACAAAGCACGTGTTAAATGGTTTCCACAAACTAAATTTTCCTACATTTCCAACTCCAAGCGATTTTGCAGCTTCGTGCTTAGAAAATTAGACGTATTTTGTATTGATAGTAGTTTTGTATCGACAATACGATAAAATTACATCATAACTTGGTAATATAGGAAAATAGATTATATAAGTGTGTCATAAATATCAGAATTGCTTGTAACAGAGGCTGTGGGCAAAAGACATAAAGGGTAGGTGTTACCGAAGCCAATATGAAGGTTTGACGAGGGTACGATATTAAAGTACTTATCCACGCCTTGATCTATTGATTTCCTCTAAAACATTAGATTATATTGTAAAATGAGAATGGTGGTGTACCATTGGCTAGATGGACCTCTATTGGTTTGCCACGTTAGTTGGACGTTTCGGTGATATGATATTGCATAGCGAACTAAAAGACGAATGACAATTATCGGATATTTTCTTTTTGTAAGTAATAGTTTCTCTATAATAATTTAATATAATAATTGAATAAAGTAACATTGTAGTTTTGATAATTTCATGAAAAGTTATAGTCATAAAAAATATATTTTCTTCTCCCACTTTGCCTCTTGCCTACTTAGAAACATTGCTTATTTGTAACCAAATCATTTATAATATAAAACTGAGAGGCTTCGTCCCTGGCTCTCTGGAAATATGTATATTCTTCTAAAGAACAGGGATGTATTATTTTTTTCCATTCGCAATATTGATTTTACACTACTATATAAACGCAAATTTTCGACGCGTATTTGCGTTTATATAGTAGTGTGAAATCAATATCGCATATTGCGTGTTGAATGGTAGAGCTCAACGCCGCACTTTATCTTGTTACCAAAGAGTGGAAATAATCATAATAAATCTTTATTCTCTTCTCACAAAGCTTGTTCTTAATGAATATACATTTAAGAGAGAAACCAGTGGCGAACAGTGAAACACTAATGTGAGACACTGGTATCCATACCAGATATACCGGTTTTACAGGTCAAGAGCCCCTTACCATTACATAAATTTAAATAAGAGTAGTTTGTATCAAATAGAAAATATAACATAGTATTGACTAATTGTTAGTATTTAGTATATCATATTTCAGATTAACATTAAACAAATATACACCCTGTATATAATATAATCGAGTATAAAAATGAAACATTTAAACCTCAACCAATGCCGTACAAGTACCGCAGCAATTCATTCGTTTATACGTTTAGTACTTGAAGTCGTCTCTAAATACAGTTCATTTTGCCTCTTGTAATATACTTCTGTGTAGAGAAGTGTATTTAGAGTTAGAACAGAATATGTTTAACTTTCTATAGGTTAGTTCTTATATAATTTTAGAAAATAATTGTACAATAATTTTAGAAAATTGTTGTGAAATATTTTTTGCCTAACAATATCTTTTTTTAGCTTCACGCTGTATCCCTCATATAACAGATTAGGCAAGGAAAACCTAGTTTTAATACATATAATACTATGTTCACCACTTTCCGCACAACTTTTCAGAAGTACCGAGGTCAGTGGCAGGATTAAACGCCACGCTTTGTTTTGTTACCAAAGTACATTATACTCAGACCCTCCGGCACTAAGTTCTGCCTACCCTGTTGCATATAAGATTAAAGTGTAAAGAAATTTAAAGTGAAACTATGCATATAGTATATATTTTGTCTTAGCAGTACTAAACGCCGCGGTTCATATTACCAGAGCGATCAATAGAAATAATGCATCCCACTGAGTACCTAAGCACTATTATTTTTTTAGTTGGGCTTCACGCTATGTCCCATATATAGTAGGATATGCAGAGGGATCCTGATGATCTAGTGTTAAGACACTCCGTTTCCCATTAAGAAACTTCTACTCTCCACTTTCCTCGGAATTCTTGAAGCATAGCATGTTGAGCAGCGCAACTCAACGCCGCGCTTTGCCTCTTTACTAAAACGAAAAAATGTAGAAGACCACGACGGCCTCTAAATAGAAGTAATAAAATAAAAAAATTATATATCCTCACACGTGAAATCTATGCCTTATTTAAGAAAACTCTAGGTTTTAATTTATTGCGGCGGTCCAAGTCCACTTCACATCCTCTTTCATCGTTACCGTCTTAATAAATAAACATATACGTATATAAGAATATTTGTGTTGTATCTTTTTTGTATATTTTTCAGCTCTATGCTTTAGTCCTATGCAGCGTTCAGTTCCACTACTCAACACGCAATGTCTTGATAAATCAGGAAATAGGAGAATGGAAGAGTTTTAATGGAAACGGTGTGTCTTAACACTAAGTTCCCAGGTTTCCTCTGGCACGTACACGTGCTTCGTGCGGGATACATCGTAAAACATTATTTCCTAGCAGGGTAGCCAGAGAGAAAGGAGCGCGTAATACTACGGTTTCTACATACTTCTTTCGCCTGGTCTACTGTTATCAATCTCCGGGTAGTTCTCATGCCTTATACGTGATCTTTGTCCATTGATACTCTGTTCTTAAACTGTAACCGAGTCCTCCTTAACCCTCCTTTCTTCATAATGTATCTTATTGAAAAACATTTTAAAAGGACCATTTGCGCATATGTAAAAATTGATTGAATGCTTATTACTTATCTAATAATGATTTTTTATTATTGGTAACGGATTGATCAATAAGGAGAATTAAAAAGATGCTACAGTTCAGAAAAATCTAATAGTTGAGATAATATTTTGTAAGTAAGAAGCTTTTACTTTTTTGCGACTTCCTTCTCATGATTAAATAATTGAATATAGTTTTAACCTTTTTTTAAATATTATTCCACACTTAGGAAAGAAAAATACTTAACCAGTTAACTTAACTACGAGTAATTAAGTCGTAATAAGCGTATAAAAATTTCGACGTAGCTTGATGAGAACGTATGGTTTATATGGTCAGAGCGCCTGGTCGGTTTCCAGAAGGCACAGGTTCGAGTCCCGCTACGTTCAAATTTTTATACGTTTTCTAAATAAGTATAATTGAAAATAACTAAGAAATGTGTAATGACATATTCTAACTGCCCGAAGTAACTCTGACCGCAGATGGAATGGGTTACATCGAAATAATTAATGTAATGTTATATAGCCTTCCTCGTTAATTGGACTATCCAGCACAAAAAAAAATATTATTTCAAATCAAATTGAACCAATAGTTTCTGAGATCAGCGTGTTTAACTTCAATCTAATAATAATAATAGTGCTCGGTATTTTTTTTATTGAAAACCACATTAAAATCTGTTGACTGGTTTAAAAAACTCAAGCGTATATCGCCAGGAGGCGTCTTTGTGTTATATCATGATGTGTTACTGTAGTTTGGTTTGATGAAATAGAATAGTCTCTTTTCTAAACATCCTAAATTCTCCCAAAAATGCACTCATACTTTGAAACCAAAGGATAACCAATCTAATCTACCCAACACCCCTATGCCTTGCCCTAGTCTGTATCAGTAAATAACCCGTTGATAAAACTCCATGCATTCAAAGCTATCAGTTTATCGTACCGTGTGAGGCTCTCAGAGCGGGGCGTGCACGGTGCACAGTGCCCTGCAGTGCCGTCTCATCTGCATCTGCTGGGAAAATGACATTTCCAATCACCGCTTTTTCATCTACCAACAAAGCAGTCTTTGAGAGACCATCGCACCCTCAGATTAGATTAGTCGCAGAAGAAACTGTTTGTTGAAAACTACGAACGAAAATAAATAATAATATTTTCTGTGTAATTTTTGAGGTATTTGCGTTTGGTGAGGTGCACCAGAGCGGGAAAACGGAAATTATTTGTGTTTATTCATTCCCCTAAGTGGGGTTTGAACTCACAAAGGTCGCGATTATAATCATTATAATCAGGCGCAGTCACATTACGTCATGATGGTTTAAATGTCTTGGTTATACATATAATAAGAAACGATTCTGAAAATATATGCTGCTTAAAATATTTTTCATTTTTTTCTTTAGTTTAGTGTTTCGTTTTCTAATTTTATCTGAACATTTACTAATCTGACATCAAATCAGTTTCACGCTGTATCCCGCACACAGCAGGGTAGGCAGAGGGAACCTAGTGTTAAGACGTTCCCCACTTTCTGGTGAATTCTGGAAGCATTGCGTGTTGAGTGGCAGAACTCAACGCCGCGCTTAACCTCGCTACCAGAGCGAAGAAATGGAAATATAAATTTAAGTAAATATTTCATCTCCTCGAGTGGAGATCGAACCCACAACCAGTCGATTTTACAGTTACACGTCGTGCCGCTGCGCCACGACTGGCCTCACTCAAATTAATATACAGTTTAAAAACTAACACATCATACCACCTCCCCAACCTGTAGCTGTTCGTTGGCTTCACAGCTCCACTCCCTGCATAGACAATAGACGAATTTCTCGGATGAGAGCCGCTCCAAAGAATCGCACTGTTATAATGATTGTCTGCCGATAAAAAACTTTGTATTGCTTTGTTGAGCAAACTCTTTATTGAGAGGTGGATTAAAATTCATTTACGACTCTACATACTTTTGTAGCTATGCGAAATGCGAAATACGTTACGCTGTCGGTTAAAGATGTAAATTCATCTATAATATTATATATAAGAAGAGGTCAGGGATATAAGCGTGCAACTGTAACCGCGACAGGTTGTCGATTCGATTCCCAGTCGAGAAAAAGAAATATTAAATATTTTCATTTTCTTAATTCAGTAACGAAGTAAGCCGTGGCGTTGAGTTCCTCCACTCAACACGCAATACCTCCAAAATTCGGCGGAAGATAGTGAACGGAAGTGTCTTAATAATAGGTTCCCAGGTTGCCTCTGCCACAAAGAAATGTGCAGAATACAGAGTGAAGCTAAAAAAATATTCGTATTATCATTTATCATTAATTTTTTATCAGGCTACTACTACTAAAATTGTGATAATGAATTGTAAAAATGAATTAATATTTTAAAATTAGATGTCGTGTTGGCGCCATGGAACAGCGGTGCATTATATTTAAATCATTTTTATTTTACTGCTGTGGTAAACAAATCGGCGACGGCATTGAGTCCCACCACTCAATACGCAATATCTCAAATATTGGGTGGGAAGTGAGAAATAGAGTGTTTTAACATCAAATATCTTCTACTATGCGTGAAATATAAAATTAATTTGACATTGACACCGAAATTTACATCGAGTTTCATAAAAACTGACAAGACAAGTCTCCACGAAGAAGCAACAGTAAAACGGGAACTCCCCACGACAACAATACAATTTCACACACGAAATCTCACCAAAGGACCAATTTGGAGCAAATTTCAGCCTTCCTTAAACTGTTTATCAGCAGGCTGTTTTGATTCGATTATTTCTTGCTCGGGACTAACTTTGTTGAAATTTTATCAAAGAGAAAAGCCAAGTTTCGGAAACATTTAACTTGGTTAAATTTTTATTTTTGATTTTATTTTATTTATTGTACCTAAATATATTATGATCTATTTTTATTCTATTTCCTTATATCAGGACTTTAGTTTGCTTTCTTTATATTTGTTATTAGATTCTATTTCTGTTTAAGTTAAGTTATATGGTATAACTTAACTTTACCGGAATAATACATAATATACCTTTTTTTATTATAAACCATTTACTTTATGTTAACTCTGTATCCTGCATAGCAGGTATAGTCCGTCTAAACTCTTATTGATAATCGGAGGTACTCGCGTAAAATTGCGCATTATACCTATGCGCAGAAAACGTTCGATCAGTGTTACCCTGTTATGTTGTTTTACCCCACGCTCAGCAAATCATAATTGAATGATAATTAAAATATCTGATCATCTTTATGTTCTATATGTATACAAAACGAACATTTTATGAGGATATCTAAATATTGAAAAAAAAATCAGCAGTTCCATACANCACTCCGTTCTACACTTTTCACTCAATTTTAAGACCGAGCTTTGTCTTCTTTTCACAGTGAAAAAATAGAAATATTTAGTTACCCCAAACGAGAATCGAGCCCACAACCACTTCGTTTATCGACTTACAATATCAATGCACCATTAAAATTATACACAATTTGTAATATAATGTACATAATATACCATTTCATATACAGACCTTGATAAAGAACAAGAGGCAACTCCATACAAAAGGAAGTAAAACGACAAACCCAGAACATAAAACACAGAAGGCATAATTCACTGTCATTACTCACAGTTTTACGTTTCAACCGAGTACCGACTCTACTTACCTACCTACAGTACGACCAGCGAGTCGTGGCCGCCCTGAAGTTATCTTAAGATGGATGCGAAATTAGATATTAGGATTTTTTTGATTAATGATTATTTTCTTTCCGAGCGTACAATGTCTAAAAGTTCAGAAAATCTCACTTTAGGATGGCCATAACTCGACGACCATGCTGTAATTTGGAAGCGGTTAATTTGGTAGTAATAGACAGCGTCTGAATGTAAGCGCAACGGTTGTGGTTTCTGTTCCCACTTCGTTCCCCGACGAATATTTAATATACTTTTATTTCCCCGCTCTTGTATATATAAATATAAACCGCGGCGTTGAGTTCCGCCACTCAGAACGCAATCTCTAGGAAATTGAACGGAAAGAACTGGTTTCTTAAATAAAGTTTTTTTTTTTTTTAATTTAACTCGCCACTCGATGAATGTTAAATAATATTGCTAAATATGAACTTACTAAGACATTAGGAGGCAGACGTTGCGCATTTGCACAAATATACGTGCGACTGTATACACAAGGAGTTGTGGGTTTGATTCCAACTCGAGAAAAATAATTATTACATATTTTTTATTTCATCTGGTATATGTATCGAGGCAAAGAATAACGTTGGGTTCCGCCACTCAACACGCAATATCTTGAAAATTAAGTGAAAGAGGAAACTTAGTAGTAGGACATTTAGTTCCCACTAAATGTCCTACTACTAAGTTTCCTCTCCCTTCCCTTCTATGTGCTGGCGTGGCTTCTGCAGCGTAAAGCTAATAAAAAATACAATAGGGTCAAGGTCAAAGTCAGAACAGCCACTAGTGCTTATTAAGTTTACTTAAACAGATAAATATTTGTTCAAAACAAATCATCTCGTATTATGTCTTTAAGTAGAAACCTTGAGACATATTTCCAAGAAACATATTAATTTAATTCATTTTCGTATCTACTCTCACTGATGAGTTTTACATGTAAAAATATTTTTTATGCTTCACGTTGTATCCCAACACATAGCTCGCACAAGAAGAGGGAATCTGGGAACATAAGACACTCCGTTCCTATTAAGACACTTTCACTTTCCGCCAAATTCTCGAGGCATTGGGTTTTGGCGGAACTTAACGCCTCGTTACAAGAGCGAACAAATGACTATATTAAATATTTCATACCCCCAAATCTCGAACCCACAAACGTCGTGTTTTACATTTAAATACATATTTTGAAGTATGTAAGTGGTAGCGTACCAGCCAGCCAGCCACTGCGTCACAAACGACCTCATATTGTTTCATTATATTTTATTGTAAATATATTCTATGTACAGAATTACAAACACACTTTTATATTGTTTTATTATAGTATAGATAAAATGGGGCAACGATTGTATTTACTTATTGATGAATACATTCAATTGTTTTAATTTATAGCAATATTAACAATATGTATGTTTATATGTGTTATACTATTATAGTCATATTTAAACAAACTGTCCAAATACATTCTAATCTATACCTAAAATATTTTTTTTAGTTTCACATCGTTTCCCAATCACATGGAATAAATGTGGCGTTAAGTTCTGCCATTCAATACGAAATATTTTAAAAATTTAATAGAAAGTGTGGAACAGAGTATTAAAACACTAGGCAAGGAGACTGTCAATTCTGTCATATATAAAAAGGTGTATTTAATGGTATACATTAATTAAATTGATATTATATAGATTTTTATTATTTATATAACTAAAATCAAAACAATCAGCTTCACGCTGTATCCCTAACACAGCAGGGTAGGCAGAGGGAACCTCGTGTTAAGACAAACCGTTCCCCATTTTCCGCCAAGTTCTGGAAACATTCTGCGTGTCTGAAATCAACGCCGCGCCTTGCCGACACCAGAGCAAAGAAATGAAAATATAAATGTAAGTATACTAGTATACTTCATTTCCTCGAGTGAGGATCGAACCCACAACCAGTCGATTTTACAGTCACACTTGCCTGCGCCACGATTGGCCTCTTCTTCTTTATATAAGAAAAATAACAAAAAATTAAATTTACACACGAAACATTAATTAATAACGGAGGCATCAACATACTATTTGTAAACCGGTTATTTTTTTATTTTTTCAAACTTGATATAAAGCCGTAACAATATTTTTTAAATGGAATCTTATCTTTTGTAACAAAGTATTTAACGATAAAAATAAATTGATAACAAATTGTTTTGTTTTTTAACTTCACGCAGTATCCCGCACAGAGGGACTGTGGAAACATAGTGTTAAGACACTTTGTTTCCATTAAAACACTTCCGTTCTCCACTGTTTAGATTGTTAATTTTGAAAATTATGAAACATACTATGTAATTTTCGAAAAATATAATAAAAAATATATTACAGTACAAATATTACAAAAAAAATGTACAAATAAAAATATATTTTATATTATAAGGTATAAAAATACCGACGAGGATGGGATTCGAACCCACGCGTGCAGAGCACATTGGATTAGCAGTCCAACGCCTTAACCACTCGGCCACCTCGTCATGTGATCGGGTTTTAGAATTATATCACTACATTCTAAAAACTATATAAATAGGTCTGTTGATAATATTTTAACGAAATTAAGTCGATATTTATGAATTCGATTCCGATCAATAAAATGTTTATATTTAAATTCTAAATTGAGTAACTTGTGATCCTCCTAATATGTGAAAGTATGTAAAGATGGATGATTGGACAATTTGGCTATATTATATAATGAGAAGTTAAAGCAGGCGAAGCCGCGTTTGGATTGATAGTAATATATAAAATATACTTTTATGCGAACTAAATAATATTCATTTGTTTTGACACAATAATTATGTAAACTTATTATAATTTATACTAGTAATTAAATAATAATAATGTTTTCTTTAATTATAGTTCGATTTCTTTACATTTTTAAAATGATTTCAAAAATGTAGGAGGTTTTATTTTTTGACGTCTATACAAACATTTAAAGTATATATCAATTTCTCCGTCATATCTGTAGTGTATTATCGAGGTGTTCCCATTGGCACGAAGTCATGACCTGATGAAGGAATCCCTGGGGAATCGAAGGAAACATTTAATTTTATCGACACATCACGATCATATACATATATCTATGTGTCATATATTTTTTTATAATATGCGAATATTTGTTTCTTGTATTAATTATCGGATAACAAGAATAAAACAAAATAAAAGATGCTTAGTTTTTTTATGGAAAAAGACAGGGGGCAACAGACAAATGAGCATATGCGTCACCTGATGGTAAGTGATCACCGCCGCGACCCCGTACAACACCAAAAGAACAGCAGGTGCGCTGCCGGCGCTTAATTTTAACTTATTTATATTTCTATCGTTTCAAAATACTCTTTCTTCCTTTTCTTTTCGCTTCAAGCTATGTGTCGCACAAAGCAGGGTAGGCAGAGGGAACCTGGGAATATATTATTAAGACACTTCTGTTCAGACTTCCGAGTTCTGAGTTCTGATTTCTGAATTGCGTGTCGAGTAGCGGAATTCAACGCCCCTGTCAAAACATTCATACATTATTTATATATTTACTAAAAAATAAACATACATACATATTATGTTTTAATGTTATATATCTGCATTGTACTTCTATACGGCTCTTCTATCAATTATAGTGAATTTAACTTATTTTTATTATAGACAAAAATTGTTCTACATTTTTAAACAATTTTATATAACCGAAACAACCTCTTTTGATGATGAGAAAAGGTCCAGGGAGTTGGTGACTAGCTATCCAGAGTGATGAACCTTCTGATGATAGTCATATCGACATCCTGCATGGCAGCTACCTAATAGGCCGTATGTTTAGATAAGTTATCTTTTTCAGCTCGCAGTAAAACAGCGGTAACTAATATGGGAAAACCTATTCTATTCCTATTTTATTCAAAAAACATTTCAAGTCAAAAATTTTAATAAAAAAACGAATTAGACTTTAGACTTAGACTTAGACTCTAATAATAGAGTTACATGTAAGTAATATTGGTAATAAAAATAGAGCAGTAAAATAACATGTGTTTTTTTTAGTGTGTACTAAAAAAGGAATATCAGTACTATTCCGGTCTTTTGGTGTTGGCCCTTGAAGACGAGAGCTAACGTACAGCAGTGCAGACTCTCTTAAAAAAAATTAAAAATATTTGATCCTGTAACCGTGAGCCATGTTCTGTTGAACATATGGTGACAGAGCCGCGATAGTATTAAATTCTATACAGATTTAAAGTTAATTCAGCGTTCAAATGTATTATTAACGAATAGATTTAGAGCAAATCATGAATTTAATTATTTAATTACAAACTGTTTGTTGTTTGATGATATAATGTATGTTGTATATATGTTAATAGTATATTATGCAGGTATGTGTGTGAACAATGGAACTAGGGCATTAATAAAATTAGAAATAAAAATTAATTTACTGACGGAATTGATATTTTATTAAATTTGTGACCTGATTGTCTTTACACTCTTTATTTCACCTTCACTGTATGCAGGAGATGGTTTTTGCTTCACGCGTTGCGAGTGCCAAACGCTACGGTCTCCGCATTCCTCTTTGGGGGTTCTCATGCTTTTTACGTGACCTTTCTCCATTTTAATCGATACTGTGTCCTCGAAGGTCAACCAAGGTCTTCCCTGCTTCTGTTACGTTTATAGTGAAGCTCAAAATATTAAATGTCCTAATTAGCTTTCAATATACGTGACTTAAGTACCTACATGAAGGTGCAACTATCGTGATCTATACGTATTTATTTACGTAAAGAAGTAAAAATTTTAAAAATTGAAATCATGTCGTATACAGTATGCAAGTTTAGTGTACGTAGACCGAAGCCAGTGTTAAGAGATTCCTTTCTCAATGGATCGAACAATTTTTAAGATATTGCGTGTTGAGTGACGGAAGTCAATGCCGTGCTTTGTTTTGGTACTAGAGGCAGGGAATCAAACCTATAATCGGCAGTTACTGCATCACAAAGCCACAACTGTCTAAGCTGACTGGCTGGAGCATCTAAGCAATATGTATATTAGATTTTTTTAAATCTCAGAAATTATTCCAATCATGACACAGGGGCACAAGCTAATAACTGTCTCGCGAGTGATTGTAGATTCGATTTCGTTACGAGGAATGAAATATTTTATATTTTACATTTCCTTGTTTTGGTAACGAGGCAAAGCACGGCGTTGACTTCCGCTTTTCTACACGCAATGTCTCCAGAATACTATAGGTACTATCTTAAAGGCAACAGATTATCATAACACTAGGTTCCCAGGTTCCCTCCGCCAAAAGAATCTCATAAAAAGGTTACAAATATGCTTTTAGATTTAAAAAAAAATGCTTAGTCATTTCGAGAGCGTCTAGTCATCATAATCGGTTAATTGGCCACTAAATACATCTAATAACATAAAAAAGCAGTTAATTTTAAGTACATTTCTATACGAGATAGGGTTTTACGATTTATAATCTCTTCCCAAGACCCGAAACTATTAAAAAGTTAATTTGGCTTCCCTTAATTAATTCACTTGAAAGGTACATAAAAATAAAGTAAATAGCAATTGTAAAGTATCTAAATGAATAAAAATACAAATATTAAAATGTTTGAACGTAATCGATTTAGTTAAAATAAAAAAAATGGATTTTAATTCTTAAAATACTGATACTGACTGAGGCCAGTCGTGGCGCAGGGGCACAAAGTGTGCCTGTAAATCGACTGGCTATGGGTTCGATCCCCACTCGAGGAGATGAAATATTTATTTAGATTTATATTTTCATTTCTTCGCTCTGGTGTCGAGGGAAAAGCGGGCGTTGAGTTCCGCCACTCAACACGCATTGCCTCCAGAAATTGGCGGAAAGTGGGGAACGGAGTGTTTTAACACTAGTTTCCCTCTGCCTACCCTGCTGTGAGCTGGATGCAGCGTGAAAAAAAAATATAAAAAAACCTAATGTAGATGGTGGAGTACGGCGGTTCCGGAGTTGTGTTCCGCCACTTAACATTTTTTTTCCTATTTTAGTAGTAAATTATTTTTTTTTGTAGAAATTTATACAACTATAATTATATAAATTGTTACTGAGTAACTCACAGACGAAATTACTAGAATTAAAAAGTTGAAATGAGGCTACGGAACTAAGAGAAGACTTTGGAACTAAGAAAAAAAATCTTAAAATATCTACGGGAACGCGAAAAACCAAGATTTTCCATTTTACGTCTAAAAATCTACTTAAGCAAAGTTACGAGCGACAGCTAGTTTACAATAAGGTTCTCTTTGTTGACAAAACTGTAAGCGACGCCTAAATACATATAAACAAACCTTTTTTTTCTTATAAATTCAAATATTATTTACCTAAAACTATAACTTATTTGCTCTACCAACATCGATCGCTACAACGTATAATGACTACCAAAAAGGATCCACTCAAATGTAACCCCAAGTGAACCATAGTACCCCAAAACAAATCCAAGATTATGTTAAATGGGTTAGTATCTGTAACGGGGGCCACTTATAAAACACTGAGCTTCTATCCAAGGTCAAACCTTAGGGTACCGAGTCCGGGACAAAACGCAAGGATAAATCCCCATATTACTGTTATTACTATCCCAGAAAGGGACAAGAGTTAATATCCTCGCTTTCTTAAAGGTTAATACGCGTTATAGGGTGTCCCGCCGTTGTACGACTTTGTTGTTGAATGCCGTAAGTCGTGTATATTATGTACTTACATATTTCGCCTTGTAACTATTGCTTAATTCTGGGAAGAAATTTAGTTCCCAATTTACAGCTAGCTAGCAGCTTTAATTGCAGCTGAAACATTTAATTGTGTTTTTGTTTTCTAGTTGGTTTTGTCATATTGAAAATCAATACAGGAATTTAGAATGTAGCTCGATTTACAGTTTTATTATTATTTACCAAAACAACTTGGACAACATATTATTATTTATTTTTTCTAATTTTTATGTATTAATTTATCTTCACTTTTCTAAAAAACTTTGATTTTATTTTATTATTCTGAATTCCACTTAAACTATCTTACAAACGTCTTAAAATGAAATTTTGAGGCCAATCTTCATAGCAGGGGCACGGCAAGCTGTGAGTTCGATTCCTACACAAGAAAATCAAATATTTATATTTTCATTTCTTCGACCTAGTGTCGAGGTAAACCGGGCGTCGAGTTTCGCCTCTCAACACAATGCCTCTAAAATGCGACCGAAAGTGGAAAGCGGAGTGTCTTAGCACTACAAACCCTCTACCTACCCTGCTTCAAAAAATAACCTTTTACATATCGCATCTCGACTAGAAACGAATAACCTGGAATTTCAACATTTTATGACATACCAACATATGAGGGTATAGTTGCGATGCCAAATATGCAGGACAGCCTGGACGCAGGCACGCCGCAACCATCCAACTATCCGCGCTGACCCGCTCCGAGCTACGTCTGCTATGCTCGCGCCGGAAATGTCGGTGGAAAGTACCGGTACTGTACGACGTGCCCGGATACCGGTACAATTTACATGTACGCCTCTCCAAATCTAACTTTATAGTTTATTGGATCTTTCATATAATGAAAGATTGTGTATGCAGATATGAGAGATGTGAATTTGATATGTGTATTGTTTTTGAGTAAGTGTACTCAAAAACAATACACATATCAAATTCAAATTCAAATAATTTTATTCAAAATAAGAAGTTACATGCTTCATTTTTTGAACGTCAAATAATTTACCACCAGTTCACAAAAGTTAATGCCTCAGACCTGAGAAGAACCGGCGCAAGAAACTCAGCGGGACCTATTTTTTAAAATAAATGTATACAAATACATATTTAAATATCTGTGACAATGATACTTTTGAAACAGACTGGAGCGAGCATTTCATTCCCAAGGCGTGTTATCATTTACAAAATCATTAATTTGGTAATAACCTTTAACACACAAACGTCTTTTCACAATTTTTTTAAATCGTGATATAGAAAATTCTCTGACGTTTTCTGGGATCCTATTGTAAAAGCGTACACATTGTCCCATAAAAGAATTACGAATTCGATGCAACCGAGTTACAGGTGCACCAAGATTATGCCTATTTCTAGTGTTAATATTATGAAAATCACCAATTTTGGTAAAATTATTAATGTTTTTCTTAACATACATAACATTTTCAAAAATATATTGAGATGCAACTGTCAATATATTAATTTCTTTAAACTTTTGCCTTAAGGAGTCTTTAGGGCCTAAGTTATAGATTGCACGAATAGCTCGCTTCTGCAGGACAAATATCGGTTGAATACCGGCTGCATTACCCCAAAGTAAAATCCCATAGGACATAATACTATGGAAGTAACTGAAGTAAACAAGTCGAGCCGTTTCTACGTCAGTTAGTGATCTAATTTTTTTGACCGCGAAAGCTGCAGAGCTAAGTCTATTCGCCAATCCATCAATATGGGGTCCCCACTGTAATTTGGAGTCTATGGTGATACCGAGAAATACCGTAGAATCGACAGGATCTACGGGTTCACCATTCAAGAGTACATCGGCTTTAACAACTTTCGTGTTAGGTGTTCTAAAAATAATACATTTAGTTTTTTTACTATTCAATAGTAAGTTATTAACACTGAACCAATGTACTACTTTCGAGAGAGCATTGTTTACATCGTCATATACGATTTGTCGTCTTTTTATTTTGAAAATCAATGAGGTGTCATCAGCAAACAATACTATCTCATGGTTCTTTTCAACTAGATACGGTAAATCATTTATATATATTAAAAAGAGAAAAGGACCAAGAATAGACCCTTGTGGGACCCCCATGCTGATTACCGAACCAGGAGATTTCTTGCCATTCACATCAATCCTCTGAACTCTGTCAGCTAAATAAGAGGTCAGAAGATTGAGTGCACGTCCTCTTATGCCGTAGTAGTGTAGCTTCATGACCAATGTTGAATGCTGTACACAATCAAAGGCTTTGGACAAATCACAAAACATGCCAAGAGCATCCTGCGATCCCTCCCAAGCCTCATATATATTCTTTATAAGGCCTATACCAGCATCTGTAGTTGAACGACCTTTAGTAAAACCATACTGTTTATCGTGCATGAGATTGTGTGAATCAAAATGCAGTAATATTTGATTTAGAATATTTTTTTCAAAAATCTTACTGAACGAGGGTAGTATAGAAACAGGTCGAAAATTATTGGGATCAGATGTACTACCCGATTTAAATATAGGTATGACTTTACTAAATTTCATTAGGTCAGGAAACACACCATACTCTATACAATTATTAAATATAGTTGCGAGGTGAGGAGCAACAGCGTCTATTATATGACTAATCAATTTGACAGAAATACCCCATAGATCCGACGTTTTCTTGATATCTAGGGACTTAAATGTCTTAATTATGTCTCTTGAATTGACTGGTTCAAATTTAAAGTCTACATTACATTTGTGTACGCTCTCCTTAAGTAATGATTCAGCGACGGTTGTGGAGGATATAAGTTTATCGGTTGTTGAAACTGGAATATCAGCAAAGAATTTTTCAAATACACATGCAACTTCTTGATCTGAGCTGGTTAAACCATTGTCAATTTTTAATTTAAATTCAAAGTTATGATTCTTAGCTTTTCCAGTTTCACAATTTATTATGTCCCATGTCATTTTAATTTTATCAAAAGAATTTTTAATTTTATTTTTAATGTGTAAAAATTTTGCCACGGCACATACTTTTTTAAACAATTTAGAATAGACCCTAACATAATTATTAAATGATTCACTATGGTTATATGTTTTCTCACTATAAAGTTCATATAAACTTTGTCTACTCTTATGAATCCCCACAGTCGCCCAATCATTAAATGACAAGAAATTCATGGAATTGACAGTTTTAGAAGTAAACATAGCATTGAACTCACTTTTAATAATATTGAAAAATTTCCCATATAATAAATTGGGTTTATTTTTATATTTTAAGTATTTAAGTTTTGCTATTATATTACTTCTAAATTTTTCTACACGACCAGTTGTCATCGGTATACAAACATTTTTTTTATTTTTATTAATTACATTTTTACTAAAGTGAAAGGAAGCCAACTGTCCGCAATGATTTGAGCTTAACATATTAATTATTGATTTTTTACAAGGCACAGAGTTTGTAAAAATATTATCAATGCAAGTAGCGGTACAATGAGTGATTCTTGTCGGCTCTAGAGATAGATTATCTAGGTTATGTGAATTGAGTAATGACCTGAATCTGATACTAGTGGTGGAATTATCTAGTAAATTACTATTAAAGTCATATTGTTTTTGAGTACACTTACTCAAAAACAAATCAAATTTTTTCGACTCGATACCACAGTGTGATAAATTGAACGTTAAACAGCGCGAAGAAAATATGTTGTTTATAACAGATAAATGACTTAGTATTCGACACTCGCCTATAATACCTACAATATAAACACAATTGCTGTTGTAAACTGAATAAATTTTAATTTAAAATTTTGATCATTGCAAACCTTGGGTTAGCAAGCGAAATAAGCAGCTTATGCCTACTGTAAGATACATCTTGATAGTACATTTGAAAAACGACATACTATTAATATGTGTATTTATTGCGATAAAAACAACAACATTTTAACTTTACAATGATCATTATATAAATTGTGTAGACTATTTCTTCGCAGCTAACTTCTTCCTGAGAGACTCCGGCATCTCGGCGGGGGGAGGTCGAGGCATCAAGGTGTATACTTTAAAGGCGTCGTAGATGAACCATTGTAGGCCTGTCAAGGTCCCTATCATGATGATACGAGCCACCAGACCGCGCCAGATTCCGAGCATGCCAACTTCAGATATAATACCGCCGATTGAAGCGCTCGGATCCTTATTTAGCTTCGACACGATGGTGTCCGAAGGGTGCGACACGATCGCGCAGAGCACGCCGGCGATGTAGCCCGCCGCGAACGTTACTATCAACTGTTCACCCTTAGTGCACTGATCTCTCGGCTTTGGGACCACATTGGCGTACAAATATTCCACAGTTTTCTCGAAGGATGTAAACTTCATCATAGTGTAAGGCACCTGCCGACCCCACAGCGGCATTATGCCTTTGTAAAACACGCCGAACCCCTCAGTAGACATCATATGCGGCATCGCCTTCCTCATCTGCGATGTGTAGCCTGGAGTGGTCTGCATTCTAACTTTAACGGCCTCGAACGGCGCTAAAAATATATCTGCCACGAACTCTGCCGAGGCCGCCGCGGCCAAGTACAAGTAGGTTCTATACAAATATGCACTTTCCTCATCGACGAGGCTGCTATATTTATATTTAAAATATTCGTAGCCGGCAAACTTGGCTGACCCTTGAAAGGTGTAACCTATAAATGTGGGCGCCCAGCCTTTCACTAAATTATTAGCTCCTCCTTCACTCCAAGAGATCGAGAAGCCTTTGAATATGGACTTGTACTTGGCGGGGTCGACCTGGAGCCGGCACTTGACCAGGTCGAGGGGCGTGAGCATCGTGTGTGTGCTGCCGCACGCAACGGCGCCGCCCGCCGCACAAAGCATGAAGAACTTGTTGCTGAACATCTCACATGAAAACTCCTCCTGACCTTTTTTCGCCATTATTACTTTCTACCGAGCACTTTTGAAACTATTATATATATTATTTATAGTTTTATTAAGAGATATTCAAATAAGATAATTGGAATGAAGAAAGAAGGAAGCCATTATGTTTTCGAAAAAAGCAGATAAGTCAACACAACATGACAGATGACAACGCGTTGATAGAATCGAAAATATATTTTTTATTTAAATATGATTAGCGGTGGCGGGTTTGAAAGTAAGTTTGTATTCGCTTCCTTATTATAAATGTATATTTGTTTTTTTAGCTTAACGTTCGACACTTCGTTTCTCATTTCTGTCGATTTCTTGAGGCATTACCTATTGAGTGATGGTACTCAACACCGCACTTTGCGTCGTTACCAGAACGAGGAATTGAAAATATTAAATATTTCACAACATTTATGGTTACAGTCGCACGCTTGTGCCCCTGCGCCACGACGGCCTCCATTGTATATCAATTAAAAATGTGCATTTTTTTCTATACAATATAGCTATATTTGTTTATTTTAATAATTTTCAAGTACTTACTCGTACACACATAGTTCAAAAACTAAATGCCAAAGATTAGTATACACATCCCAAATATCTTTAATCTACTTTGCGATATTAATTTCTTATAATTCTAACATAACTAAACTTTTTTAAAAATTTCAATAATTTGCACTTTTTTTGCACATTGTTACAACGAATGTACCACTGCCATGTAGATCATGGACTGGTTACTTCACCTGATAAAATAAAGATTTAAGATCGCAGAATAAAGTATTATGTATTAAGCATAAAACAAAAAGAAAAAATTAATAAAATAAAAAACCAAATATTGTTTTAAAAATTTGTTTATTTGTTTAAATTAAAAATTCAACTTACGATCTAAGTTAAAACATTGTTATATAACGAACAATATATTGGATATCAATCCTCGTATGCACATATTTACAAAATAAAACGAAATCTATTGCGAAACGCCAAAACGCTGTCGTTGGAAATATAAAATAAATAATTTTTAAATAAACATTATTTCGAGACTTAATTCTATACACTGGCACTAAAAAATGGCGATATTATAAAAAAAGTGAAATATCGTATAAAGTCGAGACAAATATAAAAATCTATTATCGTAATCGGAAGGTCGTCACTTAGCTAACAACATCGATTATATTAACAAAGAAACAGCTGTAGTTAAAAACTTTTTAATATAAAATAAAAAGTGTAGCCATAATAAAAATATATTTAAAGTTATTAGAATCGTATATATAATAATAAAAATAATTATTATTAGCATGTTGTTAGTTAAGTTCGTAATATCTACACTATGTATTATGCATCCATCTCACACAATTAATACTGTCTACGAATCGAACGATACGACTCGATATCTATTCGAATATGCGACTATTAAAAAATCGATATTAACTTACCAATACATATATCAAGTGTAATCTGTGTAAATTATATGATTTAATTAGTTGTATGTAATCAAAATTAAACCTACAATAGTAAAATTGTAGGAAATCTTTTAAATGAACCATTGAGAAGTGAATGAAAAGCTTAACTGCACTGCTTGTAGTATCGCATACTCAATAGAAACCACCTAATCGTTATAAGCCATTAAACACTGTGGTGAGACAAAACCTCTCTCTCTTTCAAATACATATATTTATAAACATAAAAAATATTAATATGGCAGTGCGTCGCAAATTAACTCGAATTTAATATGGCAGTGATGTGAATCGCGCGAAATAATAAAAAACACCGATTTTATAATTTTATCGAAACATCGAAATTAAATCGAATAATATGAATATCGCTAGGTATATGACGTTATTAAATTTACGTGGTAGTGAACTTACTATTTAGCTACTTTAAATAATATAAAAAATATAATTAATATTATAATTGGAACATATTTTGAATAATGCTTAAACGTAACATTATAAATATACTTGATTTTTTCATTAAAGTCAAATATTTAATAAAGTCATATACATATACCAATCATACAACAGTCGCAGCCGTGAGTTACAATTAAAAAAAAAACACAACGTTATCGCTCACTCACACGTCAGTCGCGCGTCGACCGCGCAAGAGGCTGCACGTGCGGCTCCACGCGCACCGACACGTACAGGCGGAGCGGGGGCGGCGCGTCGACGGCGTGACGACGACTGCGGCCCGCGCCGGGCGTCACCACCCGCGCTTCTAATTCTAACTGCTTCTCAAGTGTTTGATCTTTACGTAGATGTCTTCTCAGCCGCAGCGCCCACGTGCCGTCGCGGCGCGACAGTACGAAGTCCCCGGCGGGGTCGCCGTACGCCACCCGGTAGTGAGCGCGGCCGGTGTCCGAAGCGGGTAGTAGACGCAGTAGCGGCGCCCGTCCCCATGTTTGTTTTGGTGTTGCTGTCACTACTATTAGTTCTGCTTCCGGTTCCAGGAGTGAGCGACGTCCTGAATAATATATACATATTAGAGACTTGCAACGAATATGCCGTATTCGGCTGAATATTCGACTCATCTTACCGTATTCGGCCGAACACCGATTACGTATTAAAGTAATATACTTCATTGTAGCGAGATTTTTAAGAAGCGAAAGACATTAGTCATATATTTTTTTAACAAAATTATTGACTACCTCAGAACTAAGATAACCATTGGTTCAATCATCTTATGTTACAAAATGTAAACATTTTCTTTGTATTTGAATTATTCTCCTAAAAGTTTAGAATAGTTTTTTTGATCATCAAGACCAAAGTTTTCTCTTCCGAACACTTTTGTCTCCATTGCATTTTTGACTTTTGGCCTAACTGATTATTTGGTGCTCAGCATATAGCTGAATATTTGCTTTAATCAAATATGTATTTTGATTGTGCTATGAAATACTTACTTCTGCTACGTCTTCTGCGTTTTCTGACTATAGTCGTTCCGTTCGCATAGATTATACCTTCTTCGGGAGTTCTTCGTCGACGTCCGTTCATCTGAAAATTTGAAGAAGATGAACAATGAAGCAGTTATGTTACCATAATGATAATGCCACAACCCTAGTTTCCTATTCTTAAAATCTATCTAAAAAATATAAGAATATAATCGAAATAATAAAAACTATAAATAATGTAATTCTTATTTAATTATAACAAAAAAAATAAATAATAATGATACTACCTTGCAACTGAAGCATCCCTCAGTGGAAATAAGATCAGTGCCCCCGAGCCGGTACTGGTCCTGCAGCGGGAAGACGGGCGCGGCGCCGATGTCGTCGGGCGCCAGCGCGCCGTCCAGCGCCGTGAGGCAGTGGCCGGCGCCCACCAGCTGGTAGCCGGCCGGGCAGCCGCACTGGTAGCTGTCGCCCAGCGCCTGGCAGCCGAACAGGCAGCTGGCGGCCGCGCAGCCGCCCGCCAGCTGCAGGCACACGGCGTGCGCCGCGTCCCAGCCGTAGCCGGCCGGGCAGCCGCAGCGGTACGCGCCGCCCAGCGGGAAGCAGGGCGCGGCGCCGCACGGCGCGGGCGCGCACGCGTCAGTCGGCGTGCAGCCGCCGTCGGGCGTGCGCGCGCTGCCCGCCGGGCACTCGCAGCGGTAGCCGCCCGCGCGGTTGCGGCACGGCGCCTGGCACAGCCCGTCGGCGCACTCGTCGCGGTCGAGGCAGCGCGTGGAGGACAGGTCGAGGCGGAACCCGCGCGGACACACGCAGCGGTACGAGCCCAGCAGGTTGACGCACTTGCCGGGCGGCGGGCACAGGCCCTCTTCGTGGCACTCGTTGATATCTACACAAAATGTATGTTTACTATGGGACAAATGTGGAGGCAAGAATTAATGGGAATGCTGTGTAGATATGATCTTTTCGTAGGATATACAGATTCAGCTTAGCTGGATGAATCTGCAATGTGGATTTCTTATGAGCAGAATAACAAGCACTAACTGGGACGTGATGGTCAAAGTGACGTTTTCAGATGGTTTGAAAAGTAAGGGACATCGGTTAACCTTCGAAAACACTGTATCGATGATACTAGAGGCAGGTTACGTTAAAAGCTCGAGGGCCCTGTGGATGGCATGTATAAAAACAATGATCACAGTGAACTGGGCCAAAAAGGTATGCAGAGAACGTAGCATAAAGCGCTCAGTTCGTTGCTTCGTCCCTGCTGTTAATTAACTCGCAATATGCGAGTTAAGTAACAAAGTTCGAAATTCAGAAAATAAAGTGGTATTCACTCTGTTCTTTAACACTAAGTTTAAATGCCCTGCTACTTACGGGGTACATTATAAAATTAAGCAAAAAAAAACGATATCACCACTCACCAACACAAGCATCCCCGCGTTTCTCATAGCCCTCATTGCAGTCGCACTCAAAGGACCCCTCGGTGTTGGTGCAGGTCTGCTGGCAGGTGTGCGAGCCGCGCGCGCACTCGTCCACGTCGCGGCAGTTGGCGCCGTCCTCGTCCAGCTCGTACCCGACGCGGCACACGCACTGGTAGGAGCCGTCCGTGTTACGGCAGAGCTGGTCGCAGGGGCCGGGTCGCGCGAGGCACTCGTCCACGTCCAGGCACACGTCGCCCGCCGCCTTGTAGCCGCGGCCGCATACGCAGCGGAAACTGGATCAAATCATTTTTGTCGTTCAATTTCTCATAAAATTTTCAAATAATGTAGTGTAACTGGGGGTCCAAGATGGAAGGCTTGCTCGCAGTGACCCCTGTCAGCCCTTACGCCGGCTGCAACGTTCCATCCGCCACGTGCACCTCGAGAGAGCGCACTGATAGGGCGTCCCCCCCCCAAGGCGACGCGCACCAGTGCGTCCCCGCTGGTGTGTTAAGTGGCGACGAGTGCGGTGTTGGGGACCGCCATCCAACACGCTATGTCCGGAACGGCGGGAGGTGGAGGACGGAGATACAAATAGCTACGTGGAATATAAGAGGAGGGATGGAAGAAAAGATGAATGAATTATTAGATGTAATGGATGATAGAGATTTGGATGTCGTTTGTGTGACTGAGACCAAGCTAAAAGTCAATGACACGACCGATGCAGTCGGGTCGCTTTCTGAGCCGGCGTACCAGAGAGCGAGCGGGGCTGTCTGTTAGTGCAGCGGTTGAATACAAGGCGATCAACTCGAGACTGCTTTGGGTTCGCTTCAAGCTGGGGTTAACAAGAGTATTTTTGTTAGTGGCGTATGCGCCAGTATCCTCAGCTCCATTAGGCGAGGGGTCCGTTTACAGGTTGGCGCAGCTACACGAGGTGTCCAGATTTGGAGTCGAATTACCGCATAAGAAGCTCCATTAGGCGAAGGCGGTAGCGTTAGAGAGAATGAAAAAATAATATCAGTGGCGATTTGAACGGATGGGTCGGAACTGCGCGAAGCGGTTGCGAGGGAGTGCTAGGTCAGTATGGTGACAAGAGAATAAATGAAGCTGGAAAGCTTATATTGGAAATTTGCAAGGAAAAGAATTTGTTTGTGGCAAATACTATGTTTGACCACAGAGAAATTCACATGTATACATGGGAGCGAACGAAAGGGAAAAGTATGATTGATTTATTCCTAGTGGATCAACGTATTCGAAGCCAAGTCATGGACACACGAGTGTTTAGGGATTCTGATCTGGCAACAGACCACTATCTAGTCGTTGCTAGAATAAGGGGTCCGTTTACAGGTTGGCGCAGCTACACGAGGTGTGCAGATTTGGAGTCGAATTACCGCATAAGAAGCTGGAAGCTTCAAGATCCACCGACTAGAAAGGAATATCAAGAAAGAGTTTCCAAAAAGCTAGACAGCAGTGAATCTGGAAACGGAAATATTGAAGTATGCTGGCAGAACCTCAGGGATTGTATGAAGGAAGCAGCGATAGAAGTATGTGGTAAAGGTAAAAGGGGCTTTAGCAAAAAGCGTGACGAATGGTGGGATGATGAAGTGCAAGATGCAGTAGAAAGAAAGAAGAAGGCATGGCAGGATTATAAAGCCTCTGGTAAAGATAAAAGTATGAGAGAGATAAAAAAGAAAGAGTATAAGCTGCAAAAGCACCAGACGAAAGTACTGATCAAGATGAAGCGTGAAAAGGCAGAGAATGAAAGAGATGAAAGGTTAACGAACAACTTCAAGGAAAATACGAAGCTTTTCTGGAGAGAAGTTAGTGTTTCTCGAGGTTGCTCGTTAGCCTGTAGAATGAAAGGGGTGCTTTCGAAGGACGGTGAAATTTTGACGGAAGTACCACACGTTTTGCAGCGATGGGCGGAATTTTACAAAGAGATGTATGAATGTGACGACGCCTCAGTCTCAAGTAACAGCGAAACGCTGAGTCTTGATGTAGCTAATGGCGAAAGCAGTGTAAAAGAAGTTGAGTGCAATAAGAAGTCTGAAATGTGGTAAGTCAGCGGGAGCAGATGTAGTTACTGCCGAGATGATCAAATATGGTGGGCCACGCGTCTTGGACTTGTTCTGGTTTTTGTGCAATTTATCCTGGAAACCAGGGGAGGTCCCAGACGATTGGCGAGGTGCGGTCATCGTGCCTTTGTATAAAGGCAATGGTTCACAGATAGACTGCGCAAGCCATAGGGCTATCAGTTTGATTAGCTTAAGTAGTGAAGTTTATGCTAAAGTTTTAGCGAGAAGAATGCAAGTGAGATCTGAAAGGCTGTTGTGGGAAGCCCAAGGAGGCTTTAGACCTGGAAGAGGGTGTATGGATCAGATCTTTTCCCTCCGCATGATCAGTTTTCTGTTCTTTTGTGGACTCGGAAAAGGCGTTTGACAGAGTTGTAAGAGCAAAATTATGGGAGATACTACCCCATTACAATGTGAGCGGACCCTTGCTGCAGGCTGTAAAGTCTTTTTACAGAGATCACTCAGCCTGCGTGCAAGTAGGAGCTGGCATGTCCCCCTGGTTTGACATCCGATCGGGTGTTAAACAAGGTTGCGCCATGTCAGCTTGGTTGTTCAATTTGTATTTGGATAGCTGTCTCCAAGGAGTGAAACAAAGTGATATGGGAGTGAAAGTAGGTGACCTGAATGTGAATTGCCTGCTGTACGCAGATGATGCAGTGCTTATTGCATCATCAGAATGCGAGTTGCAGGCATTGGTCACCACTCTGAAAGAAGGGTGTGAATATAATGGTCTAAGCCTCAATGTGAATAAGACAAAGGTTCTGATTTTTGAAAGAGATGAAGAAAGGACGGAATGCAAGATCAGTGTAAATGGTAAGATATTAGAACAAGTGAATGAAGTGGTATACTTGGGAAGTATGTTCAGTAGAGATGGAAGATACGAGATGGATGTGGAAAGGCGTATTGCTGCCGGTAACAGAGTTAACGGAGCCTTAGCTGCATTGATGAGACGGCGAAACGTCAGCACAGCTGCGCGTTTGGCCGTACACAATGCAGTTTTGGTACCGACTCTGTTATACGGCAGCGAAACGTGGGTATTACAGAAGAAGAATGAAAGAAAGATGAATGCTGTGGAGATGCGATCTCTTCGTAGGATATGCGGAGTCAGCTTAGCTGATCGAATCCGCAATGAAGAGGTACACAGAATGGCAGGTACTAGCGAGGATGTCACAGTGAGAATGAAGAAGAACGTGCTCAGCTGGTTTGGGCACGTCGAACGAATGAGTGATGAAAGAATGGCAAAAAAGATTTATGATGGAAAAGTGAGCGGTAAGAGAGGTAGGGGGAGACCTCGGTTGACCTTCGAAAACACAGTATCAAAGATACTGGAGGAAGGTCACGTAAAAAGCATGAGGACCCCCCGGAGGGCATGTATGAAGAGATTGATGACAGTGGACGAGGCGAAAGAGGTATGTAGGGACCGTAGCGTTTGGCGCTCCGTTCCCTCTGACTACCCCGCTAGGGATAAAGCGTGTAGCTAGTTTAGTTTTGTAGTGTAATTCCCAAAATAAAATATATGTATAAAAAATGTTATAGATATACAGTACGAAAGATATACGTTATTTATACTACTTATTTGTATGTGTACAAAAATAATTCAAAGGTTTATAGCTGTAGTCATCTGTATATGACAGTCACAGATTTGAATTTAGAAGTTCCAAATTTCAGAATACCCAACTTCAAGGTGGCTACGACATAACGGTCGTACAGTATATCGGCTATTTAGCCTAATACTAACCTCCCAATAGTATTAACACATCGTCCAGGCGCACAGAGCTCCGGCATAGCGGCACATTCGTCCACATCGCCATATATATCTGGTAACAGACTGGAATCCCCACCAGCTATCATACCCCCGCCAATGACGCCCCCGCCTATACCACCACCAGGTATGAGCGGAGAACGAACGCAGAGTTGTATACGTTCAGGACTTCCTGGTGCGGGACATAATTCACATTCAGATCCCCAAGCGACGCCCAGTGTACAGCAACATTGCGCTCTGAAAAGTTCATTTATATATGAATCGACTACTTAAAATTAAATAGATATAACAATAGTTTATTTTTATTTAGTGTTTGGTAAAAAATAATTCATTGCCTTGAGTGGAATCGAACTTATAACCGTCGCAAAACTTTAAATTATATTTTCATCCAGTAATTCATATACATTTATAATCCAGAACCTACTTTCAAGACATTCCGTTTTCCACTTTTCGCTCGACATTGAGTGACGGAACTCAACACCAAGTTCTGTCACGCCAGAGTGAGAAAATGAAGATCATGCATTCATTCAAAGAACCATAGATATTGCACGATTATCATGTTTATAGTCAAGTCCCACTGCGATATTGTGACCGATTCAATTTCGTCAATGCCTACCTTACTACTAAATAATAAAATAAAGCATGAGATATAAACAAATGTATCGTACTTGGTGAGCTGCGTGGGCGGCGCGGGCGTGCTGGCGGGCGCGCGCGGCCACGGCTCCGGCACGCATTGGCCCGCCACCAGCGAGCGGTGGCACTGCCCCGTGCGGCGGTCTGCAATCATATGTCACGGTGAGCATGAGGCACAACGCGCTCAGCTGGTGTGTCAACACGTGCTGAGTACCCACCGATACAGGCGCGGCCGTCGTCGCTGGGCTCGTAGCCGGCGTCGCAGTCGCACACGAACCCGCCGTCCGTGTTGATGCACACGCCGGGCGCGCACCGGCCCTCCCCCTCCCCGGCGCCCGCGCCCTCCGCGCACTCGTCCACGTCCTCGCACGCGTCGGCCGCGTCGTGCGGCGCCGACGTGCGACGGTAGCCTACCAGCATATGTTAAGTTAATTGTGATCTTACACTTTTAAGAAAAAAAAATATTGTTGCTAAGGATATGAATATTATTAAGCTTGTACAATAATAAATAAAATATATAAAGCTATTAAAAACATTGCTAATAAAAGTCAGTCAGAAATATGTAATATTGAAAGTGTCATAGGTGTTATACACTGATAAAATGATAAATAGTAGAGAATCAATACTATACCTTCAGGGCACTTGCAGACATATGAACCAACGACATTTTCACAGGCGTGCCGACACACCGGATGCGCTGTGTCAGCACACTCATCCACATCGCGACAGTGAATGCCGTCGGGCGCCAGCCGGTAGCCGAACGGACACGTGCAACGGAACGATCCCGGCGTGTTGTGACATCTGAACGAGCACATGGCCCGTCCCTCCTTACACTCGTCTATATCGACACACGTTTGCTCCGGGCCTTGAGTAAACCCGGCGTTGCATCGGCACTCGTAGCCCCCAGGCGTGTTGGTGCAGGTGCCGTTGCCGCACAGCCTGGGGTCGGCGGCGCACTCGTCCGCGTCGACGCAGGCGTCCCCGGTCGCGTCCAGCACGTACCCGGGAGGACACTCGCAGCGGTAGGAGCCGTCGGTGTTGACGCAGCGGCCGCCGCGGCACAGGGAGGGGCGCACGCGGCACTCGTCCAGGTCCTGCGTGAGGTTGGGGCGCCCCATGCCGCCCTGGCACACGCGCAGGAACTCTGCCGACGACGGGGACGGGCAGTGCGAGCAGTAGCGGCCCCACGCTGCACCTGCCATGCAAAGTTACGAACTATATAAGTAGCTTGAAATTATACGTATATTGCGTCAAAACATTTATGAGAATTGTGGAAATAGATACACATGTGCGATTTTGACTCGTGCCTATTTATACTTACGTATGTATAATATTCAATATGCACGCGTTGCCGCGTCTTTATGTCATATATAAAGTGGCGCAGAAAATTAAACTTAACGTCGCAATATACTTTAGTCGTTTACGAACTTGCGGACCAATGGAATGGTATGAGCGGGGGTCTCCATGTATAGGTACAAAAAATATACATTCTGCCTCCAGGTGTTCGCGCGTATCTTTAAAAATTCATATAGTTCTTGTAAGTCTATACAAAATTATAATGTAAAAAAAAATTCAATCCCACAAAACGTGTCTTTTTTACATTTACCTCAAATCGAGTCAAAAGTTTTATAAGGTTGTTACAATCATATAATGCTACGCTAAAATTCTTACATGAAATATAAACATTTACAAGATTCATACTAATATAGTGTCAATACATTACATTTAAAAATATTGAGAAGGAATCTAATACATCTTTTGTTCGGTGCAACCGTTTAATTCATAAAAAAATATAAAATCATCAATTCATAACTTCTATTCTAAATAACATTATTAATCAATAATAATAACAAAAATAATCACAATTATATTAAAAAGGAATAAGGAATAATAATAATAAGGAATAATAACAAAAATAATCACAATTATATTAAAAAGGAAAATTCATTACCTTCAGAGCAGCAGCACTCAGATCTGCTAAGCTGCAGAGGCCTCGCTTTATGGCACCTGCCCGCGTCCCACTCGTCGTAGCAAAGTTCCTTTCGTTCGTCGACACACACCGCAGCCGCTTCGTCGAACCTCCAACCCGAGGGGCAATCACAACGATAACTGAAATACGAAAAAAATATATTTCTTTATAAATGTTTTTTTTTTAATTTTATTATAATGCATATTTCGTTTCTGTTTCTAAGGTTATGTCATACTATTGAATATATTTCTAATTTTAATTATTAATTTAATTCATTTATTATTATTATTTTGAGGTCAGTAATGACGCAGGCGTACAAGTAAACGCAACAGCTTTTACAGTTGCTTGTACCCACGATTCCCACTAGAGGAGATGACATATTTAATATTTTAATTTTCCCCCCTCTTTTTACAACAAGACAGCGCAGCGTTGAGTTCCGCCACTCCCTGCTCTAGTAAAACAAAATATTGCTGGTTACCCTCTATTTACTCTAATATACGCGGTGCAGTGTAAAGCTGACAAACAGAATATTTATAAATATGTCATAGTTACCCTCCATCGAAGTTGTGGCACTCTCCGCCGGCGCACACGTGCTGCAGCTCCTTGCACTCGTCGCGGTCCACGCAGCGGCGCCCCACGAGCCGCCAGCCGGGCCCGCACGCGCACTCGTAGCCGCCGTTGGTGTTGGTGCAGGCGGGGTCGCCGTCGCGCCCGCACGGCGCCGGCAGCTCGGCGCACTCGTCCACGTCGCGGCAGTTGCGCGCGTCCGCGTCCAGCGCGTACCCGCCCGAGCACTCGCAGCGGAACGAGCCCGCCGTGTTGCGGCAGCGCCCGTTGCGGCACACCATGCCGCCCTCGCGGCACTCGTTCACGTCTGCAAATTACAACATTATTGAATATAGCTACTGAGATGATGGATCTTTGCTTCAAATGTAATAGTAAGGTCTACCAATATTTTTAGTTTTCTAAATAAGTATGTTTCAAGGTAAGTTATTTAAAAAGTTCTATCCTATAGATTATGATCCCAATATAAATTGTTTGAGTAATTAAAGTCTTGGATGGAACCTAGTATTAAGACACTCCGTTCCCCACTCTTAGCCGAATTCTAAAGACATTGCATTTGAGAGCGGAACCCAACGTCGCGATTTGCCTCGATATCAGAGAAGAAATGAAAATATTAATTTGAATAAATAAATAAAATAAATCAGCTTCACGCTGTATCCCGCACACAGCAGGGTAGACAGAGAGAACCTAGTGTTAAGACACCCCATTCCCCACTTTCTGCCGAATTCTGGAGGCATTGCGTGTTGAGTGGCAAAACTCAACGCCGCGCTTAACCTCGACACCAGAGCAAAGAAATGGAAATATAAATTTAAGTAATATTTCATCTCCTCGAGTTGGTATCGAACCCACAACCAGTCGATTTTAGTCACATTTTGCGCCCCTGCGCCACGACTGGCCTCTTTAATTAATTTAAATAAATATTTCATTTTGTCGAGTTTGGATCGAACCCACAACCAACTAACCAAACGCTACGTTTAGTCACACACTTGTGTCCCTACGCCACGATTGGCCCCAGAATATGTATATGTACAAGGTAGAAAGAAAAATATTTTATTTTGATATGAATAAACAATACAAAAGGAATTTAATTACTTTTATTTTATCATCATTTAATAATAGTTAAACAGTTATCAACTGCCCTATATGTTTAATTTATTGACAAACAATTTTAGACTTTGTATGAGTGGGGAGCAGAATGTCTTAACACTATGTGTTACTTCTGCCTACCCTGCTATGTGTGGAATACAGCGTGAAGCTGATTATTTTTTTACCTGAATACTCATACAATGAGAAAAAAACGAATGTCGCACTTTACAATCGTACAAATATGATAACAAATAATCTCACCAATACAATCATTATTGGCGCCAGGCTTGAACCCCTCGTCGCAGTGGCACATGTAGGAGCCGGGCACGTTCTCGCAGGTGCCGTTCCGGCACAGCGGGCGCGGCCGCGAGCACTCGTCCACGTCGCGGCACGCGCCGTCGCGGAGAGTGTAGCCGGGCTTGCACTCGCATCTGTGTTGTGTTTGTTTTACTTATTTTTTATTCTAAACTTGTTGTAATGTAAATCCAAAGACAATACAAAATACCTTTGATACTCATTTAGTTTACAAAAGGTGTCAAAAACGCCCCAAGGTGATTGGTGTTTTATAAGATCTGAGTACAAAAGTGAATAACAATAAGAACTAAGCGGAAAGTAAAACCAATAATTACTTGGTGTCAATCACCACATCACGTCGGCCAGTGTAGTGCACTCGTCAATGCGACGCCACCGTTGAGATGTGTGTGTGCTGAGTGCGCTCACCTGTAGGAGCCGACAGTGTTGCGACAGTCGCCGTGCTCGCAGAGGCGGCGGTCGGCGCACTCGTCCACGTCCTCGCACTCGTCGGCGGCGGCGCCGAGGCGGTAGCCGGGCGGGCAGCGGCACTCGTAGGCGCCGGGCGTGTTGGCGCACTGCGCCAGGCCGCGGCACACGGCCGGCCGCCACGAGCACTCGTCGATGTCGCGGCACAGGTGCGACGTGTTGTCGTGCTCGTATCTATTGCAGAAATACATTGTGTTCATATTGGAACGGATTAATGATATTGTAAAAAATCACAATCTGTAATTTAGGACAACCACATTCAATGCTTATCAATTTATATTATTAAAATATTTCTTTACAAGCATTAAATGTGATTGTCCTAAATTAAAACGCTAAAATCGCAGTGCAATAATTTTTAGTTATTATTTTGTGGCATAAAATATTAAATTTATACACATTTAAAAGAGTTGAATATTCCTTCAGTTTCATCATAAATATTAATATTGTCGCGATAAAGCATCGCGACAATATTAATATGCCCACATCGGTGACCTGGACCAAAGTATCACCAATTCGATATATTGAAAATTTTGGGATTGTGTGCCTGTTATACGAGGGGAGGTCCAAAAGCTCGCGGAATGAAAGGGTTCAAAATTAAATGAAACAATAAATCTATTTTTCCTTTTCAATATAATCACCCTTATGCTGAATTCATTTATTGTATCTATGAATTAATTTTTCAAAACCGTCGAAATAATATTTTTTTCCTTTCGCCTCAAAATGGGCCAAAATTGCCTCCATCACCTCATTGTCGTCGGAAAATTTCCTTCCCCTTAAGTCTTTTTTTATGTTGAGGAACAAATAAAAATCACTAGGGGCCAGGTCTGGACTGTAGGGGTGGGTGGACTACCGATTCGAAACCGTGTGTGTGCAAAGCAGCCATTGCAACTCTGCTCTTGTGAACTGGTGCGTTGTCTTGCAAGAGCAACACACCCTTAGCCAAATTTCAACGTTTTTCTTTGATGGCCTCCTTTAATTTGTTTAGTATCGATGCGTAGTATTCTCCGGTTATGTTTCTTCCCTTTTCTTTGTAATCAATCAGTATTATCCCCTCACAATCCCAAAACACAGTAGCCATCAACTTTCCAGCCGATTGTGAGACCTTGAATTTCTTTAGGGATAATGTGCCCTTTTTATTGCCATTGCATATTTAGACTCAGGCTCAAAGTGATGGACCCAAGTTTCATCTCCAGTAACAATCCTTTCCAAAATCAGTGCCAGTTCATCTCCACACAACTCCAAAAATTGATTTGAAGCATCGACGCGTGTTTCTGAAGCAGTGTGAGCATTCTTGGTACCCATCTTGCACTGACTTTTTGTCATACCCAGATGGTCATGTAGGATCCGCAAAATGGTGGTATCTAATACTCCAACTAATGCAGATAACTGTTTTTTCTTCAAACTCCTATGACCGTGAGGGTCATACTCCGCCCATTAATGTGGGCGCCTCATGGGGGTGGACCTGGAGGCCCTCTTTGGTGGAGTCTTATTAATGAGACTAGGAAAAGGGGGGAAGGGAAAGCCCAGCCGAGTGAGACCCTTGGTTACCCAAGGGAGGCCCAGCTTAGGCGACCAGCGATCTTGGCAGCAGCTCAGGAGTTGGCGTGAGATAAGATGTCTCTCGGTAGGTTCCTCTTTGGTGCATCTGGGGGGCGCGTGTGCCACGGCGCGATGTCTTGAATATAAGGTTCGAGGCGTCGGCCCGGTTAAATGTTCTGACAGCCAGCCCTATGATGTGTTCCTCAAGGCTCCCGATACGGATGTCACGCCGAATAGTAGCGTTCCTCACGCACCAGGGGCCTGAACAACCCGTCGGAGGGCGATGTTCTACGTGGTTTGTAGAAGTTGACGTTGGCATTCGCTGGTAAGTGCATACCAAGCTGGGATCGCGTACGTCAAATGTGGTCTGACGTACGTTTTGAAAAGAGCCAATTTGGTCCGGAGAGGAAGACGCGACCACAATACGGGACCCAACAGGTTGAGGGCGACCCTCGCCGCATTCCTGGCTTTTTTGATCTGGGCCGTCATCGACCTGACTCAACAGGGCTGAAACTTTATTTATATACTAATGATGAGTCCCCAAGTAGTATGACATTAAGCGAGCGCCCCTATCCCCACTCCATCTCCTCCATTCCACGAACTTTTGGACCTCTCCTCGTACATTTTACTTAGCAGCACAGTCGCAAGTTTATCCCGCCCGAGAGAATAGAATCTAACTCCGTTGATAACAAAAGCTTTATCTGAAGTATCAACCAATTTAGAGTCGTGGCCAGGATGTCCGATCTTTAACCTGAAATGCCACGACTGTGGTTTGCTCAATTCATGTCCATAATGTCAAAATCGAAAATCAAAATATTTAAATATTAAAAAAAATAGTAAAAAAATATTATTTAAAGGATGATTCACCTTGATAATAGTATTTATTTTTCATATTATATAGAGGTCAGTCGTGGCGCAGGGGCACAAAGTGTAACTGTAAAACCGACTGGTTGTGGGTTCGATTCCCACTCGAGGAGATGAAATATTTACTTAAATTTATATTTCCATTCCTTCGCTCTGGTGTCGAGACCAAGCGCGGCGTTGAGTTCTGTCACGCAACACGCAATGCCTCGGCAGAAATCGGGGAACGGGTTTTCTTAACACTAGGTTATTTACACCGCCCACTCTATATTATCATATAAATTTCCTGACCCAAAGGTTATCTGGAAGAAATTGCTGATTAGCGATACGATCGCCTTTTGTGCGTCAATTGCTTTTTTTTGTTTTTCCTAATGAGGATATTGAATTGTGTAAATAAATAAACCAAAGAGGAGAAGTCAGTTGTGCCGCAGAGGCACAAAGTGTGACTGAGAAATCAACTGGTTGTGGGTTCGATACTCACTCGAGAAAATGAAATATTTATTTAAATTTATATTTTCATTTCCTAGCTCTGGTGTCGAGGCAAAGCGTGGCGTTGTGTTCCGCCACTCAATACGCAATGCCTCTAAATTTCAGCGGAAAATGGGGAATGGAGTGTCTTAACACTAATTTCCCCCTGCCTACCCTGCTGTGTGTGGGATACAACGTAAAGCTGAAAATAGAGAAGAGTTCTTAATTTAGACGCAAGCATTGGTTTTTCTAATTCGCAATGTGTGATATACTACTCCTATCACCTTTATCTTTAAATCACCTATATCTCTTGATAAACTCAATTTTTAAATGATCTAAAAAAGCACATTTTTTATTATTTTAAAATATAAACAGATTACTTACCCATGATCACAACCACACTGGAATCCTGTAGGCGTATCGTGACAAGTACCAGGCTTGCACAGTTGCGGCATGATATCACACTCATCAATAGGCTTCGTCTCGTTGGTCATAGGGTTAATATACTCCCCAGGCTTCTCCCCACACAGGGCAATATGTTCAGGAGATCCTTTATCAGGGCAGGCTTCACAGGGCGCGCCCCAGGCGCGGCCCACGGAGCAGCAGCACAGGTACTTAGTCTGGGGGACGCCTACTGCCGCTGCACACTGCTCCAACTCCGCGTCCCATTCCATATAACACTGTCGTTGGCGGACGTCCACGCATTCCTCTGTAACGGTACAGTATTTTGTTTATTTTTTTATTTACGTGTGGTAATTACATTAATAAATATGTTTCGGCAATAGTCATCTCATTTTTTTTAGGGTTCCGTTTTTTAAGAAAAAAAGGAACCCTTATAAGATCACTTTGTTGTCTTAGAATTATTAAATTCAGCAGCTACCATCTACAGGTAGTACTAGTTCAGGGAAAAATGTAAAAACTATACATTTGTGGTTAAATCCTAAAAAATAACAGCCTTAAATATCAAAAAACTCGTATTTTGACACAAGGGAATCAAAATTAATAGAGTTCTACTGGCTAATTTAGAATTATGAAATTTGGCAGCTAGCACCTACAGGTAGTAAAAAATCTGAAAACTATACATTTGTCGTAAAAGTAAAAAAAAAATAATAACCATAAAAGGGAGCAAAATTTGGTATTAAAATCGCTAGTTCAAGTGAGGTATCAGATGAAAGGGGTTTGGCTAAGTTAAGCCTGAATTTCAGAAAAAGCTCGAGACCTCAAATTTTTATACGAAACCCTTGGTGGGCCCGACTCGCGCTTTTCTGGTATGTTACTTAATAATTTACCTTTTAGGGAGAATATCCCATGCTATTAGTATATATAATAATAATATATACAGATATGTAGACAAAAAAATTAAGTTACTATAATATAATAACTATCAGCTGCACACTGTTTATGTAATAAGTTGGTAAATATTAAAAAAGAGCTAATAAATATAATCAGGAAATCCTTTAAAAGGAAAGCCGGTAAATTAGGGAAGTCCTACATAACGTACTCGAGGCACGATATGTAGGACTTCGGGACTGCAAGATGTGGGCTACCTTCTTATACTTACTAAAACCTGACAGTGTTCCACTTGAACTATTACTGACAGGGTCCTAGGGTGTCAAGGGAACCCGAATGGTCTGTAATGCACATGCAGACTCACTTCCGTTGGGCATCGCGACGTACCCCTCGGGGCAGAGGCACACGTAGGAGCCGGGCAGGTTGCGGCACACGCCGGGCCCGCACACGTCGCGCGCGCACTCGTCCACGTCCTCGCAGCGCTCGCCCGCGAGTGCCCAGCCGGCACCGCACGTGCACACGAAGGAGCCGAACGTGTTGGTGCACGTGCCGTGCGCGCACAGCGCCGCGTGCTGCGCGCACTCGTCGATGTCGGCCAGCGTCACCACGTACGACGGCTGCCAACGACACAAACACATCGGTAAACAACCTGCTGTAAAATCCTTTCTTTATAAAAAAAAATCCGTTACATAATCTTACCACTAAATAATCGTTTTAAAATTACAATTAGTGATTATATTTTTTTTATATATTCGTTTAATTTATGACATAAAAGCTACGAATCCTTAAAAAAAAAGTACGTGTTCTCAACCACGTTAACACAAAGAAACGTTTTACTATTGTGGTTAGTCCTATATTCCAATGTATTACAAATTTTTGGTATAATACTTTAAGAAAAAGTAAAGTAAGTAAGTACTGTATTAGTACTTTACGTACCTAAAGTATTATATAAGGAAATAAAGACATTTTTGAGGACAATTGAGGCCAGTCGTGGCGCAGCGGCACGAGGTGTGCCTGTAAAACCAACTGGTTGTGGGTTCCATCCCCACTCGAGGAGATGAAATATTTTGACATATTTACTTAAATTTATAATTCCATTTCCTCGCTCTGGTGTCGAGGTTAAGCGCGGCGTTGAGTTCTGCCACTCAACACGCAATGCCTCCAGAATTCGGCAGAAAGTGGGGAACGGAGTGTCTTAACACTAGATTCCCTCTGCCTACCCTGCTGTGTGCGGGATACAGCGTGAAGCTGATTTTTTTTTTTAAATAAGGACATCATATCAAACAACTCAACAAAACGTTTAATAATACTTACGGGTTCCAATACAGGTTGATACCCGGGTCCACCGGGACACAATTGTCTGTACGCTTCTGAGCCAGGCTCCGGACAAAGGTCGCAGTAATTACCCCAAGCAGCACCTACCGGGGTAGACATTATTGTAATAATCTACTCGTATAATTTGAAAAAGTCACACTGAAATACGTGAAATAAAGTAAAAAAATTAAAAGTCTACTATTAATAGAATATTAACGCTAATTATATATTATATTACGAACCGACAGAACAGCAGCAGGCCGCCATAGTACCATCCTCCGACAACTCATCGCTGTCACGACACTGTTCAGTTCCCGATCGCAGATCCACTTTGCTGTAGCAACGAGCCTTTCTAGAATCTGTCATCAGAAAATTGTTTTTTAAATGATTTTTTGCTAGGTTTACTCGTATATATCTTATGTAATGTTAAAAATAATACAAGGTGAACGTTTACAATACAATATTTTCATCCCATGAACTTCTTAGCTCGCACTACAATTAAAGGGGTTTTTTTTATTTTATTTTTTTATTGAAGATTATTTGGTTTATGCGTATAGTAGAGTATGCAAACTAATTTTGGAACATTGCGTGTAGAATGGCGAGATCTAACGCCATTCTTCATATTATCAGAGCAGGAAAAGATAAAACATTATCCTAGACGACGATCAAAACCAAATCACTACACGTAAAAACAGAAAAATCCTTAAAACATTCCAAATATGATACAAAAAAGTAGTAATTATAATAGCATCTATACCAAAGCAAGCAGTTCCATCGGAGACCAGCTCGTAGTTGGGAGGGCAGCGGCAGATGTAGGAGCCCTGCGTGTTGACGCAGGTGCCGTACTGGCACGACTGCGGGGATTTGCACTCGTCCACGTCCGTGCAGTTGAAGCCCGGCATCACTGCGCATAGCACATAAAAAAGAAATTACTTGTGATATTATATACTTATAAATTAATAATTCAACGGCAAAATTAGCAAATATCAATTTTGTATTAACGTAATTGTCACATTATGTGGAATAAGCAATGACAATTTAATGATACATTCCGCCGTTCTCTATTTTCCTAAATGTTGCACATTTTTAATCAGACTCACATCACAAGAATACTTTGTAAATATTACATTAATTTGCCTCGCTCCTTACACTCAGGACAAGTTAATAAAACCATTTAGAGAAAGCCTGAATTTCGGAATTTTTAATATTAGTTACAACACATAAGTACAATAATACAAGTACACAGGGTGGAAGTGTCAGCGCTCCTTTTACGGAAACAGCATATAGGGTAAAATATTTTAAGCCCATATCTAAAAAAAATCAAGATACCTTAACAGTTTAGACTGTAGGGGTATTGCACGTTCCTTAATAATGTTCATAAACAACATTTGTAAACACACTAAATCAGCGTCCTAAATTTATTCGCTACAAAAACAATTGTGTAATTATTTTCCGCTATAGTTTTGTAGCGTATAAATAACCAAATTAAATAAATAATAAAAGAGTTGAATACAAGATCTCGTATCAATAACATCGTCACGCTGCCATAGCCCACAAGACGTAGGATTTTCTTTTCATTTCACGATGTTTATCCATACCTGTATTTAGGGCTCTATAGCTATAGCCTTTTATAGTGTAGTTAAAACTGGTTTCATTTAAAGTGGTGCTGACATTTCCACTCTGTATAATAAATATAATAACTCACAGTCATCGACACTGTCGGACTGGAACCCCTTGTCGCAGATGCACTTGAACATGCCGTAGGTGTTGACGCAGCGCCCGAACACGCACACGTTGTCGAACGTCGCGCACTCGTCCATGTCTGCGAAGTGTAACATTATATATTACGACAATTAAATGTTATAGATAGACAGTTGTTTTAGTTTTCTTTTGTATATTTTACTGATATCGCAGAAAATATTATGTCATAATCAAAGTGAGGAGATAACAATTTTATTTTAATAATAATAATTTTTTGTAATGGTAATTCCAATTAAATTCATAAATAAATGTTTCTAACGCCGCTTACCCAAGCACGACTTGCCGTCGGCGGCCCTGGTGAAGCCGACGTCGCAGTCGCACTCGTAGGCGCCGGGCGTGTTGGCGCAGTGGCCGTTCTCGCACAGCGTGGGGTCGTTGGCGCACTCGTCGATGTCGACGCAGGCGTAGCCGTCGCCCTTGTAGCCGGTGTCGCACAGGCACGCGTAGGAGCCGTCGCTGTTGCGGCAGGCGGCGCGCGGGTGGCAGCCGCCGTTGTTGGTGAGGCACTCGTCCACGTCCTCGCACTCCGCGCCGTCGCCGCGCCAGCCGTCGCGGCACCGGCACTGGAACGAACCCTGGTAGACAAGCCCGACATTGGGTGTCGCCAATCAACATACATTGCCTTGAAAACATTGGGGGAAAGTGAGCAACGGAGTGTTTTAACACTTAGATTTCTTCTGCCTACGTCGATATGCAGTAAAAACCGTGAGGCTACTAAAAATAAATTATGATCATATCAGTTACACATTAAGAATACTGCATGACTACAAATTTCAAAATACGTTAAATTAAAAAGCTAACCGGTAAATTAATACAGTCAGCAGCAGGATGACAGTCGCAGGTGCCAAGTTCACATTCATCGTCGTCAGTACATGCAGGGCCTTGTTCCGGCTTCACACTGTATCCGTCCGAACAGCGACATACGAAGCTCCCTATTGTGTTACGACACTCGCCTGCTCCACAGAGGTCTGGAATCTAAAAAGAAAAGTATTATTATTTACAATTATTTTCAAAATTGATACTACAAAGATTCTGGTCTATGAAAGAAATGAGGAAATGACGAAATATAAGATCAGTATAAATGGTAAGATATTAGAACAAGTGAATGAAGTGGTATATTTGCCGAGTATGTTGAGTAGAGATGGAAGGTACGAGGTGGGTGTAGAAAGGCGTATTTCTGCCGGTAACAGAGTTAATGGTGCCTTAGCTGAATTCATGAGACGGCGAAACGTCAACACAGCTACACGTTTGACCGTACACAATATAGATACCTACACTATATTATAACACGCAGTTATATGGCAGCGAAACGTGTATATTATTACAAAAGAATAATGAAAGTAAGATAAATACTGTAGATATGGTTTTTAGATATGTGAAGTCAACTTACGCCCAATATTAATAACGTTACCTGAACGAATCCGCAATAAAGAGATGCGATGATGATGAGTATTAATGACAAAAGACTTATCATCAGTTTTTGAACGCGTAGAGCTCTATCTTTCATCAATACCTGTCCTACCTAATATATCTATAGATACTTATGTATGGCAGTTATTTTTATTTATGACTAATTTCTGGCTTCATTACTTTATATGCCATTAGATAAAGATGAGTAAAGTAAATGCAGGCGGTACTAACGTCCTCGCACTCGTCGACGTCGAGGCAGGTGGGCTTCCCGTCGGGCGCGGGCAGCAGCCCCTCCCCGCACGTGCACAGGTAGGCGCCGGGCGTGTTGCGGCACGCGCCGCCGCCGCACACGCGCGCGCCCAGAGCGCACTCGTCCACGTCGCGGCACGTGCGCCCGTCGGCGCGCAGGTGCCAGCCGTCCCTGCGGACATATGCTTTTAAATACTGATCGTTTCAAATTACATTATAAGAGCACCGCAGCGGTACATCCTTTAACTGTTGATTGTACGCGACAGTTGTGGATTTGATTCCCATTCGAGCTAATGAATACAGCATTGAGTTTGCCAGTCAATATATAGGGTGGAACTGTCAGCACCATTTTAAATGAAACCACAGTTTTAACTACTCTATAAAAGCCTAATACATTTTTTTTTTCCCAACAATGAAAAAGTGTTTTTTTAACAATTTTTTTTTTCTAAATCATATCGTGCAATCAGCCGCAGTAGCTATGAGCAGATGAGTGGAAGGCAACAGTCTTGTTAAGTGGAGTTAAGCTACTCCCAGTGGAGCACACCCTTGTATTTATGTAGTCAGTTTTTATGCTAACTACACTGGTCGAAGATGTCTCGCGCTTTTTTGAGGCGGCGAATGCTTTCAGGTATTGTTAACTGCCTAGCAAGATGGTTGGGATGTTTTTCGAGCCTTGCTTTGTAGTTATCACTACAAGAAGCAATTTCCTCTTTCACTAATGGGACCTCAAGGTGTTCATGAGGCTCGCTTGTTTTAATGAACCAGGGTGCGCTTGATATCTGTCTCAGAATATTATTTTGCACCCTTTGCATAATCATGATATTGCTGGCACTAGCAGCGCCCCATAATTGTATACCATAAGTCCAGATAGGTTTTATCATGGACTTATATATAAGCAATTTATTGTCAACTGACAGCTTAGAGTTTCTTGCCATTAGCCAATGTAGACATTTGTATTTTAGGTGAATCTCGTCCCTTTTGGTTTTGATGTGTTTTTGCCAAGTAAGTCTACGATCCAAATGCATGCCCACATACTTTACACAGTCTTGGTGTATGAGTTGAATACCATTTAGTGTGACAGGTGTACAGTCTTCTTACGTAAGGTAAATGTGACGTGTACTGATTTGGCTACATTTACAGCCACTCTCCATTTTTCCAGCCATTCCTTCGTCGTATTAATGCTATTCTGTAGAATCTTGGAAGCTTCAATTGGACATTTATTTGAAGCCAAAAGAGCAGTATCGTCTGCAAAGGTGGCGATTGTTTCATCAGGGTTTTGTGGCAAATCAGATGTAAATAGTGTATACAAGAAAGGTCACAAGACAGAACCTTGTGGCACACCCGCACTTACTTCATAGAAACCTGAGGTGGTGTTTCTCTCCTTGACTTGAAATATTCTATCAGAAATATACGATTTCATGATTCCGTAGAATGAATGCGGTAGTAGGGTTTTTATCTTATACAACAAACCCCTGTGCCATACTCTATCAAAAGCCTGCTGTATGTCTAGAAAGGCCGATGAGCAATACTCTTTCTTTTCAAATGAATTTTGAATTTTTCTACATACTCTATGTACCTGTTCTATGGTGGAGTGTTCCTTCCGAAAACCGAACTGGTGATCCGGTACAATGGATTTCTTATCTAGATCAAGATTAAGTCTAAAGAGTAGGCACTTTTCAAAGATTTTTTCGACATAACCGGAAGTAAGCTTATTGGTCTATATGAGGTGAGTTCATGAGGTTTACCAGGTTTGTAGATCATCATTACTTGGGACACTTTCCACAAATCAGGGAAGTACCCAATCCTCATCATGGCATTAAAGGCCATTGTAAGATATACCACGGCTTTGCGTGGTAGTTCTTCGAGAACCTTTTTGTCGATAAGGTCGAACCCAGGTGCTTTGTTGTTTTTCATAGACTTAATAGTTCTGGCTGTTTCGTTGGGTGTCACTGGTTTTAGAGGAACGTCAAGCTGGAAATCTTGATTGAGAACCAAATCATTGTCTGTTTCGTCAGCGTTAGGTGCATTTCTCGGCGTGAAAACTGTGCTCAGGTGTTTTGCGAACGCTTCCACTTTGGTATGTTCATTTCTGGCCCATTCTCCATTCGGCATTCGTAACGGCGGCTTATGAGTCAATGGCCGATCAAAGTTTTTGCAAGCTTTATACAATGAATAGTTTGTGGCTTTTGTTGCTGTTAGGCCTTCGAGGTAAGCTTGTAAGGCAGCATCATTTGCTTCCGTTGTTAAAGTCTTCAGTTCTTTCATTGACCTGTTAAATGCTGCTTTGTCGGTTGGGTGCCCACTGGTATGCCACACTCGTCGCAATCTTCTTTTTTCTAAAATTTTTAACCGTATGGTTTCGGAGTATACTTTACATTGCGGTGGACGCTCCGAGATTTCAGGCGTACATAACCAACAACACTCCTGGATAGTCGTGGTAATATTTTTCACTGCTTTATCAATGTCCGCTTCCGTTTTTAGAGGTCTTACCAGGCTGAGACTTTCGTCGATCAACTCTCGAAAAGAAAACCAGTCTGTACTGTTATTATACAGTTTGTTCGTTTGTTTGTTCTTGGAATTCCAATCCCCCCCAACTATGAAACGTGAGCCAAGAGTATTCAAAAGCTCATCATATTGCTCTGCTGTTATTTTATGTTTTGGAGGACAGTAAATTGCGGTAACATTTAATGTTCCATGTGGCTCTTCTATTGCGATCGTGGCTGCCTGAATGTGGGATTTTTTAAACTGAGGCTGTTCGTTATGTTTGATGAATGAATTTAGTGACTAGAGTTGTTATGAGATTGATTAACGTACTCATTTGTTGAAGGATTAGCTCGATCTTTTCTGCTTGTTTAAGCAGTATCTCTTCGATTGGTTTGTGTGTATTATCTCTGTCAGTGCTATCGATGCTTTTATTGCATTTCAAGACTTCATCATAATTCCGTCTGTCGTTTCCGTCTATGTTTGATTTATAATAGTTTTATCAATTCCTCCCGTCCGAATTCCTCATTGGTGTTTAAGTTGGAATCTGTTTCTAGTCGACCTCTAAGTTTAATGTTAGTTTGTTTACCAAACTTTCTAGCTAGTATTTCTTTATAAACTTCGCAGCCTTTGTAATTCGCTGGGTGAGAGCCAAGACATAAAGCACACTTAGCAGGGGTATTCCGATCAGTTTTAGGACAGTCTGCAGTTTTGTGAGATTGTGCGCACTTCACACAACGATATGGCCTCATACAGTAATTTTTGGTGTGCCCATATTGCTGGCATTTTTGGTATTGCACTGCTGAGTTGCGTTTCCGTCTGGTCCATACTTACATACCAAAATAAATATTAAAATTATTGTTGTAATATAAAACGCCACTTGCCAAGTACGACGCACGCATACATAATCCTATCAAAGAGAAATCGCTGCATACGCCTCATTCCGAAATCGAGTCGTAAGTATTGGCAAACTTCAAAGTTGCTTAACTTTTAGTAATATTTTTGTAGTAGTATGTGTTTACGTTATTGGTGTCTAGGCGTAACTGCGTCACACGAAATATAGGTATGGATAAACATTGTGAAATTTAAAAAAATCCTACGTCTAAACTGTTGAGGTATCTTGATTAATTTCTTTAGGTATAGGTTTAAAATATTTAACTCTATATGCTGTTTCCGTAAAAGGAGTGCTGACACTTCCACCGTGTATAATATTTTGGACGGTGCGTTAGGTCTAAATTCGCTGCTTTCCCTACTACACAAAGATTATAGCATTATGTTAAAATAAAAATATTATTAAGTTAAAAATTTTCTTTAATTTGTAAAAACAAATTCAAGCATAGCTATAGGCTATAATATTCAGAGAATTATTTAAATGTTATCCACTATTTAATTCTTTGATATTCTATCGGTTTCATGCATCTGCAAATGATATATAGACTAAGCACTCACTTGCAAGTACAGTGGTAGGAGCCCGGCGTGTTGACGCAGTCGTGCTGGCAGCGCGTGGGGTCGTCCGCGCACTCGTCGATGTCCTCGCAGTGCGACTTGACGGTGGACTGCGCGTAGCCCTCGTCGCACACGCACTGGTACGTGCCCATCAGGTTCTCGCAGGCGCCGTTGCTGCAGATGCCCGAGGTGATGGAGCACTCGTCCACGTCCTTGCAGGAGAGGCGGTCGGGCGCCAGCTCCATGCCGGGCGCGCACTCGCAGCGGAAGGAGCCCGGCGTGTTGACGCAGCGCCCGCCGCGGCACAGCGACGGGTTCTCCGCGCACTCGTTCACGTCTGGGGGACGGCAACATTTGTTAACGTGTTGAGTGGCGAAACTCAACGCCGCGCTTTTTGCCACGTTACAGAGCGAGGAAATAAAAATATTAAATATTTCATCTCTCCGAGTGGGAATGGAACCCACAACGTAGCGTTTGCATTTTTTCGAAACTTTAATTATTAAAATAAAAATATCGAAACTCACCAACACAAACTTTAGATAGGTCGTCGTTGGTATATCCGGCGTTACATCTGCAAGTGAAGCTGCCCTCCGTATTGCGGCACTCGCCCGCGCCGCACACCTCGTCCACTATCTCACACTCGTTCACGTCCACGCATGTATGGTTTTTAGAGTCCTGTTCAAAATAGTATTTAGTTCATCTTATGTATAATTGTTTTTTTAATGTACTGTGCTATACTTTTGTATGTATGTATGTATGTATATTTGTCGCTATATTTCTCCTAAACGACTGGCCTAGGCGTATATTGATAAAATCATTTCAATGATCTCCTACGTGGTTTAGAAACACAATTAAACATAGCACTAAAATTGGTGTGCACTGTAATATACTATCTAAGGTAGAAGATATTAGTAGATAAATAAGTAACAATATTCAAAGTATCTTTTTTTCACACTTTATTTCCAAGAAAACATGTCTGCCGGGAATGTTAGTATTTTATATAACGGAATTATAATGCGTATCAAATTAAATACAATAATATTTTTGTAGCATACTAGTTGTTCTAAGAGGATTGTTTAATTGATGTACGTATAGTGCATGATTGGCAGATGACAAATAGTGTAATGGTGTAAGTTACATATAATGTCAAAAAGTACATATATAATGGCGACACGACGCTTAGTAAAGACTTTGAAATTAAAAATTAAATAAATAGTTTATTTAAAACAGGAATATATTTTATTCAAAATCTGGGATTCTTTAAATTTATGTATGGAAAATTGTTTCCCTTAAAAAGTCTAACAAGAGAAAAAAACCACAAAGCTGTGCTAGTTCTCACTAGTTCTTCTTGCAGTTAAGACTAAATTAATTACCCATAAAAAAAAACAAATAAAACAACCAACCTGCTCATATCCCGGAAAACATTCACAAGTGAACGTCCCCAACATATTCTTGCACCTTCCGGGCCCACACAGTCCCGGGAATGCGGCACATTCGTTGACCTCCATTTGTCCTGGCACTAGCGCGGGGCCGCCCGCGCCAGGCAGTACGCCCAGGCCCGTGTCGTTACCCCACAACGAATGTGAATCTACGTCCCATTCGCCTAGGCCGCCGCCCACATTGCCGCCGCCGCCCCAGACGTCGGTGCGGTTGCCGCCGGGGCGCCCCCAGGCGGCGGGGCCGGTCGCGTCCGCGATGCACAGGGTGCGGTGCGCGTCGGAGCCCCGCTTGGGGCAGGGCTCGCAGCGCGCGTCGCCCCAGGCGCGGCCGAGCGCGGAGCAGCAGCACACGGCGCGGCGCACGGCCGCCAGCGCGCCCGCGCAGCGCCCGCCCGCGTACTCCGCGTAGCACTGTTCGCGCCGCGTGTCCATGCAGCGGTTGCCTGTCCACACGGAAACAACATACATATTATGCTTCTTTTCAATCTTTTGTAACTTAAATAATACTTAATATAAATGTTATGAAACATACCAGTAGCATCCAGGGTGAGTCCGGGCGGACAGTCGCACCGATATGAGCCGTCGGTGTTGACGCACTGTCCTCCGATACACAACTCAGGGTCTAACATACACTCATCCACATCGCGACACGTCGCACCATCCAACTGAACACACCACAAAATAAGTATTATAATGATTTGATAATGCATAAATAACATAATAAAATTGTTTTTTTTTGTGTTAATTGTTCCCAATTATACAGTGTTTTTGTCATCACCACTTTAAATGAAACTACAGTTTAAACTAATCTATAAAAACCTAATACTATTAAAACAAAAGAGATTTTTTCAAAAATGAAAAAGTAATGTTTTCAAACAAAATAATTAATAAAATTATCGTTGTAAAATAATACAACATTTGTCAACAATGACGCACACAGAATGACGCACACAAACACATAACTATCAAAGCGATAACGTATCCCAACCTAATTCACGCCGCACACGCTTCATTCACAAAATCGAGTCGTAGGTAATGGCAGCGACGTTGAATTGCGAAAAAAAAAAACGAGAGATATCTCTTTCTTGTTCTAGTATGTTTTTTGAGAATGAAAAGTGGCAGATTGGCAATACTTAATAGTGTTTTTGTAGTAATATGTGTTTACGTTATTGGTATCTACATATTTGTAACTGCGTCACACAAAATGCAATGTGGATAAAACTCGTGAAATGAAAAAAACTCCTACGTCTAAACTGTTGAGGTATCTTGATTAATTTCTTTTGTATTGTAGTATGTAATTGTAGTGTTGANTTTACCCTATATGCTGTTCCCGTAAAAGGAGCGCAGACGCTTCCACCCTTCCATCCTGGTAGAGAACTCACATCGAGGAGACGTTTTTACGCAAAACCAAAGTGCCTTCAGGGAAAGCCTTTCACAGATCATTGCGTTTCCAACATCCAAAAAAGAAATCGAAACATTGTATCAAATCAAATGGTTCAGGGTGCTACTGGGGTGCATCAGACAAGACTGCCCTCCTATGCCCTCCAGTTTCTTTGAGGCCAACTTGGTCTTGCTTTCCAGATGATCGCGATACTGGCAGCAACGCTATGGTACAGTGTTCTGATACTGGGCGCGACTTTAAGACGAGTGTTCTTGAAAACTTGTGACACGACATATGGGATTTTCTTAGTGGTTAACGCGCAAACTTGGGGGTTGCATTGCAGTAGGTTCCTTTCACCCCTTAAAAAAAACTTTCGCGTCAACAGAAGACATAAGTTTATTTCGGCATTGGTTAACGTTTTCCCGAGAAAGACATGCACGGCTAGAGTATACAGTGTCCATTGTGCGAACGTTAGAATCCTCTTCCACGTCATTGATAAACAGCGTAGGGTATAATATACAGGGTATTACGCTCGCTGCGTTGTTTGTACGTTCTTTAATCGCCTCTTACAAAACCGTCAGTACCAGGGTGATCCTATTCTAAGTTGGAATCACACAACGCAAAACGTTTTTATACGACACCTACCAATCATATCAATATTAGGCGCGTCGTCAATAACTATTCTTTCTACCATACAACTTATTTGGTAACGTTTATATAAAAGGCCGCACGGACGTCATACAGGCAGTTGGGAGAAGCACATCGAAGAGGTAAGCGAAGACTAACCCCCAACAAGTTGTGCCGCATTGTTTGTTTCATTCGACTACTCTACCCTCTTCTTATATATATATATATATATATATATATATATATATATATATATCTATATATATATATATATATATATATTTCATCTATTCCCTTATTAATTTCCTACATGCACATATATAATAATTTGAACGCACCTTAGCAAACCCCTTAGCGCAAGGGCAGTGCTCGGGCTCGCAGGGCTCGCAGGGGGAGCCCCAGGCGAGGCCCACGCTGCAGCAGCACTCCTGGCGCAGCAGCGTGGAGGGCGCCGCCGCCTCGCACTTGCCGTCCACCACGCGGCGCCAGCACGAGCCGCGCCGGTTGTCTGTACGTACAGATATTAACATATTATGTTATTAATTTTGTCATACAATCATTCAATTTGTCAATAGTGTTGCAGTCAAAGTGCATATTGCCAGCACACTGAGGGAAATTTTATTCTAAATATAAGCTATTACTCATTCTACTTGACTTAAAGTGAAAATTTTCAACCTAAAACCTTTTTTTACTTAAATTAATACATAAAAAGAGGAAAAAATATATATACTAACCTAAACAATGCTGTGCTGTGGCATCCAACACGAAACCATGTTCACATTCACACTCGTAGCTGCCGTGGGTGTTGATGCAGCGCCCGTTGTCGCACGGGTTGGCTTGTTCTGTACATACACTCATATATACATACATATACACGCACACTACTATACCACTACATATATACTGGCTAATAGTCAATATATACAGTACTGTACGTGTACTTGTAAGGACACTTAGGTACGTCTATATAGTCATACAAGTCTAATTCAGAATTGTCTTGCAAAATGCAAAAAGGGGAAAATGAACCGAAGAACCACCTGATCAAAAGTACCTTCATCAATGAATATCTACAATATCAGGGAGGATACAGTGAAAATGAAAACCGCATCGGAAAATTTCAAGGGAAAAGTATTGTGTAATTTGCACAATGATAAAATATATTGTGTTAAGGGTGATGCGCAATAATAAAATGGTTGTGGGTAAAGCGACAATTTTGATGTCAACGCGCACTTGGGGCAATATAAATAATATATTTAAATTATTTTCATCTTCCGGCACTAGAGACGAAATACGAAAGTGAACAATTGTGGTTCATAGCACTAGTTTCATGTGGATTTATGAAGATAAACAACCCTATTTAATCCTCTAATTCCTAATTTAAATATTTATTTAAAGAAATTTAATTTTCACATATTTTTAAATTATGGCAGATCATTTTCAAATTTAACTTAGACGTAATTTTTTTTAATTAACTGCTAATATTAATTTTGATTATAATGATTTTGCCGCAAGCAGTGCAATGGTATCGATTGCGTGGTATATGTTAAATGGCTATTTATAATTGAAAAAATGTCACAGGCATATATGTATTTAAACAGGTATGTATTTGAAACCCATGAGTGACAAACGTATATTTTCAAAAATGATTTTCATATATTTACATCATCATCTATTTTCGAAATATCAGTAAAATTATTATGAACAACAATATGCATAACAGCTATCCTATTTATAATTAATAAATATTGTGAATGTGAAAATTTGTGAGGATGGATGGATGTTTGTTCCAATTTCACACAAAAACGGCCTAATAGATTTCGTTAAAACTTAACTAGGCTGTAATCTATGTAAAGATTAAGTATACTTAGATTATAATATAAGAGTAAGTTAAAGCGGTCGATGGCCAGGCGGTGGTCGGTAGCGGTGGGTAACCTGAGGGGGCCCACCCGGGGGGCCCGGGCGGGATGTCGCCGCGTTGGTACGCGTCGTCGGCGTAGTAAGGGGGCTCACCGGCGCACTCGTCCACGTCGCGGCACACGTGGTCGGCGGCGTCGAGGCGCGTGCCGGGCGGGCACACGCACTCGAAGCTGCCCGGCGTGTTGCGACACTGTCCGCCCGCGCAGTACTGGAACACGCAGATAGACCTTAGTCACTTGAGACTGTATCTCGCACAAAGCATATTAAGGAGAGGGAACCTAGGGTTAAAACACTCCGTTTTTTATAATCGTATTAATAAGTTTTAACATACGTGACACATACGCAATGAACAGAAATGTCTTAACATTAGGTTCCCCGGTTCCCTCTGATTGTCATGCTATCTGCGGGATACAGCCTGAATCTTACAACTTCCACCACCTTTTCTTTTTGAACAGCGTTACGTAGCACTGACGCGCACTCACCGACTGGTGCATGTCGCACTCGTCGACGTCGCGGCAGATGCCGGCGGCGTCGGGGCGGTAGCCGGCGTCGCAGAGGCAGCGGTAGCCGGGCTCGAGGTTCTCGCACGTGCCATGCGGGCACACGCCGGGCACCTGCGTGCACTCGTTGATGTCCGCGCCGCCGTTGTCCTTGCCCGCGCCGGACGGGCACAGCGCCGCGTACTCGTCCGAGCCCGGCGGCGGGCACGCCTTGCATGACACTCCCCAGCCGAGATTTAAGCCTGTTTAATTAAATATTCTTGTTTATTTTTGGTCTTGTTTTAACTCTTATACAAAAAAAAACCTTTTTATTTTAAAAAATCTATTTAAAATCTTCGACTCTAGAATAGTATTGAGACAATTTTTAAATATGAATGTAATAGAAAATAAAATATAATACACTACCTTTACTAGCACTACAGCAGCACTGAGATCGTGTAACAGGAGTGGCGCTGGGTCCCGAACACTGACCTTCTTCGAATTTTTCGTAACATAAATCTTGTACCTCATCTGCAATGGACAGCATTACATATTTGTAACTAAACAATAGTTTAACGTGAGTCGCTAGGGATGGTTCGCCTGAGCCTCACCCAGGCAGGCGCGGCCGTCGTTGCTGAGCGTGAAGCCGGGCAGGCACTCGCAGCGGAAGGAGCCGGGCGCGTTGTGGCAGCGGCCGTTGCGGCACACGCGCAGCTCGGCGCACTCGTCCACGTCGGCGCAGGCGGCGCGCGCGGCGTCGGCGCGGTAGCCGGCCTCGCACACGCACTGGTAGGAGCCCTCGCTGTTGGCGCAGCGGCCGCCGGCGCAGCGTGCCGGCTCGGCGCACTCGTCCACGTCGGCGCAGTAGCCGGCGGCGGAGCGCGCGAAGCCGGGCTCGCAGGCGCAGTGGTAGCCGCCCGGCGTGTTGCGGCAGCGCCCGCGCCGGCACACGCGCGGGTTGTCGGCGCACTCGTCCACGTCGCGGCACGCGTGGCCGGCGGCGCTGGCCGCGTAGCCGGGGTTGCATTCGCACGAGAACCTGCAACACGAATCATCTGGACACCGTGGCGAAGAGCGACAGTAGCTGGCATCTGTCGTTGTGAAAACGATTTAGTAACATATTTAGATTTACTTGCTTTGAGAACAAGATAAAACACGACGTTGAGTTCTACCATTCATGGATCATTGAAAAGTGAGAAACGAAATTTCTTAACACAAGGAAGGTTTCATTTCTTTTTCATCATCTGCTTACTCTGCTACATACGAGATGTATCTCGTAGGAGGACCTAAAAAAACACTAAAGACATTTCCCGTTATAATTACCCGTCACCGACGCTGACACAGACACCATTAGTACACATGCCGCCATTTGTCATTTCGCATTCGTTTTTGTCGCTACATCGTAATCCATTCTCAACCGGATCGAAGCCTGGTGGGCATCTAAAAATAAAAATAATAATAAGAAAACTAATACAAAAGAAAAGTTTATATATAAACAGCCTAATAACTACGTATAATATAATAATATGATATTTTAAAAAATATTTATATTTATAAAAACGAGAATCAAATAAAATAATCATAATGATGTGAACAGAACACTCACAGTACATATTTATACTATACATAAGTTATACAAACCGGCACTCGAAGCCGCCGGGCTTGTTGACGCAGACGCCGCCCTTGCAGTACTGCAGCGCGCACTCGTCGATGTCGATGCAAGTGGGGTTGCCGTCTTGCTCTGCTGACTCCGCGCCGTCCCAACATTCGCACTGGTATCTGAAATATTGTATAGTCGTATACATTTATAGATAAAAAATCAAATATAAAAATATTATACTATTAGACAGGATGGAAGTGTCAGCGCTCCTTTTATGGGAACAGCATACTGGGTAAAATATTTTAAACCCATACCTAAAGAAATTAACATATTCGTGTGACGCAGTTACGCATATATACCAATAACGTAAACACCTACTACTACAGAAATAAAAAGATTAAACAACTTTGAACTTTGCCGCCAATACCTACGATTCGATTTCGGAATGAGGCGTATGCGGCGGTTTTCCTTTGATAGGTTTATGTGTGCGTGCCTCGGTCTTGACAAATGGCGTTTTATATTACAACAATAATTTTATTCCCGACTGCTAAGGCGTACCGTGCAAATGGAGCAGAAATGCTCCTCATGTACACCGCATGTCTTAATGAGGGAATTTTTCCGGATGTATGGAAGGAAGGCAAGCTCCTCGTGCTGCCAAAGGACAATGACCGCCCGCCCTCCGACCCCAAGGCATACAGACCGATCACTCTCTTGCCCATCTTAGGCAAGATACTTGAACGCCTCATAATAGCTTGCGCTCCCAGCTTACAGGGTAACATCTCACCAACGCAGCACGGTTTTGTTCGCGGAAAGTCCACGGTGACGGCACTGCACGCAGTGCTCAACCGAGCCGCCAGTACCGATCAAAACTACGTGCAGCTGATACTTCTCGACATATCTGGGGTCTTCGATAATGCCTGGTGGCCCATGATACTGGTCAAAGCCAAACAGGGTGGTATCTCGCCAAATATCTATCGGATTTTGGTGAGTTACTTCACTGAGCGGCGGGTTGGCCTGTTCGTGGGTGACCAGGTATCATGGAAGCGCTCCACTATGGGATGCCCTCAGGGATCGGTTCTCGGCCCAACGCTCTGGAACGTCTTGTTAGATGATATCCTGCGACTACCAATGGCTGAAGGGGTAAGTATGGTGGCCTACGCCGATGACGTCACGATCGTTATCGAGGCACCGAGTCGGGCGGCTATAGAGCATAAGGCTCGGGAGACGCTCCACGCGGTTATAGAATGGGGAAAGCGTAACCGTCTTGGCTTCTCAGCGGACAAGTCGAAGTCCATAACAATTAAAGGAAAATTTAAGCGACCACCCACTATTCGACTGAACGGTGCCCCGGTGACGCACGTGACACATGCCAAGCTGTTGGGTGTTTGTATTGACGAGACCAGGTCGTTTGTGCAGCACGCGCAGTTTTCGGGCAATAGGGCAATGAAGTGCTTCGGGAAGGTGTCCAGAATCTCGGCATCGTCCTGGGGCGTTAGATATAGAGCCCTTAGAATACTATATGTAGGCACGTACGTGGCAACTGTAACCTATGCTGCTGCCGTGTGGTGGAGACGCACAACTTCTTATGCGGTGCGCAGCGCCTTGCTCCGCACACAGCGCCCGGCCTTGGTTCTGCTAACGAAGGCCTACAGATCCGTTAGTACCGCGGCGTTGCCTGTGCTAGCGGCAACTCTGCCAGCGGATCTGGAGGTACTTCGAGCGGGACGAATCGCGCAAGAATGTTCCGAGCTGGCCTCAAGTGAGGAGCGCAACTCGCGGAAAAATTGTATCACAAGGGAGGTCATTGACCAGTGGCAGGACAGGTGGTCCTCGAGTGCTGATGGGAGGGAGCTGTTTGCCTTCTTCCCACAGATATCCGGCAGAATGTCTTGCGTGTGGGTCGAACCGGAGTATGTGGTGTCACAGATTCTGACCGGACATGGCTGCTTCAGATCACGCTTACACAACATGCGTCTTAGCGAGACGGCTGAATGCTTCTGCGGCCACGAGCGGGAAACGAGGGATCATATCCTGTGGGATTGCAAACTTTACGAGGAGGAGCGGGAAACAATGCTGGCTGACTGGTGGCGAGCTGAGCCTGGCCCAGTGTACCACGGAGAACTGGTAGCCAGCGCTGAGGGCTACAGGCGACTACGAGCATTTGCGCACGGATGGCATCGCAAGAGACAGGACATCGAATCTTGTGCTATGTCTGCTCGGACGCGAGGTAACATCTATGTGACGTCAAACCCCAGAAGGGGGAGAGTTGGCAAGTAAAGGGACAGGATAAAGATTTGTAGGAGTCAAGAATCCGCACTGGGAAAGAGCAACGTTGTGAAACAAACGCAAGTACCGGTGCGGACTCCAATGTTTCGGTCCGTATGCCCAAAGGGCGGGTAGGACCATGGGTGGTCGGAGGGTTGCTAAGGAAAGGCGACTGTTGATCCTAAAAAGCTATTGGGGTTGTTTATTTTCTTTTTAGTTTTATGCAGTCGGGGTGTTCGTTTTTATAAATATTTTTTTATTATTTATTTTGTTTGAAAAATCACTTTTTCACTTTTGGGTTTTTTTTTATTGTATTAGGCTTTTATAGAGTAGTTAAAACTGTGGTTTCATTTAAAGTGGTGCTGCGGACACTTCCACCTTGTATTTAAAAAGCTACATTAGCACTGTCTTTCAAACCAGTAGAAACTTTCGAAAATAATTGACAATATCTATAACTTCACATTAATTGATTATTTAATTGGCTTATTAAGTTAAAAAAATATATCAAACAATCAACTCTTACCCAATATCCTTGTCAATACAATTGCCCAGTCCACAAATGCCACTGCGCAGCATACACTCGTTTATCTTAGCTATGGGCTGAGCGTCCAGCCCGGCGCCCCCTCCCGCTCCCCCTCCACCGCCGCCTATACCGTGCGAGTCGTTGCGTCGCCAGTCGGGGGGAACAAGACCACCACCGCAGAGATGACTCCATTCGGCTGGAATTAGAAATTAAAGTAAAGTTAAAGCAACAACTTATCTCAAGTTCCTACGTACTGCTACACTACAGTAATATAAAGTAGTTACCGGCGCCGCGCGGCGGGCAGGGCGCGCACAGCTCGCCCCAGGCGCGGCCCATGTTGTAGCCGCAGCAGCAGTCGCGGTTGGACAGCGGCATGGGCAGGCGGTCCGCGCACTCGCCGCTCTCGCCGAGGTACGTGAAGCAGCTGCTCACGCGGCCGTCTGTGACACGGGAGAAGGAACGGAACGTTTTAATCATTGTATATCAGTGGCAAAGTCTTGGAAAAATTACATATTTACTCCATTGGTAAGTGATTACCGCCGCCCACGATCCCATGCAACACCAGAGGAACTACAGGTGCGTTGCCGGCCGACAAGATGGAGATAGACGCACTTTTTGAAGGTACCCATGTCATATCGACCTGAAAAAACTGCCGCGGGTAGGCCATTCCACAGTTCCGTAACGCGTGGAAAGAAGTTCCTACAACACCGCACAATAATGGATGTGGATGATATTTTAGCTTGTGACGTACTGTGCCGTTAGAAAATTCGGCGGCAGGTAACAATTCAAACAGTTCTTCAGAACACTCCCTATGATAAATGCGGTAGAGAACTTCAAAATACGATTGTCAAATTCGTTATTTTTCAAAATAAAAACGTACATTCATGTATCCATATATATAAAACTCATAACTATTATTTTGTTCAGATTGCCAAACAGCAGCAAATTCTACATTCTGGAAGTATTACGTGTTGAGTGGCGGAAATCAACGCGCTTTACCTCGACACCAGAGTGAAATATTAATTTAATCTCCTCGGCTGGGGATTCCACAACCAGTCGCGTTTACAGTCACACTTTGTGCCCCTGCTCCACGACTGGCCAAAATATAATTCTAATTGGATTAAATAATCAATATTTGTTTACTGCTTTTTCCTGGCATTAATGCCGGCTTTTGCCAAGGTCTGCCTTCCTGCTCAACCTACTCCACTTTGCAAGGTCTTTAGCGTCCTCGGTGGTTAGACCATTGGCTCTCATGTCCTGCATCACGACATCCAACCAGCGCTTCCTTGGGCGTCCGAGAGGTCTCACTCCAGGGACTGACATAGCAAGGCACACGTGACCAAACCATCTCAGGCGACGCTTTGGGAGCTTATCCGCTACGTTACAGACTCCAAGACTACCTGGAATGAGTTGCGTATGCGGACCGCGTTACGCCGCACATCCACCTCATGCGCTGCCATATAAAAGAACCGGTCGGATGATGCTCTTGTATATCAGACCCTTGAGTTTGGGTATCCTGCGATCGCAGACCACACCAGTGACCTCCCGCTATTTGGCCCAAGCAGCGCTTATCCGGCTATAGACATCGTGATTGATGCCTCCAGACTCGTGCATAACGGATCCAAGGTACCTGAATTTTTCCGTTTTAGGGGCCAGCCCTTCAGAACCTATAAGGATAGTGCTCGAGTCCGGGCTCCCGCAGACCATGTACTCGGTCTTCAACACATTTAGTTAAGACCGCCGTTCTCAAGCATACCCTTCCACAGGTTCACTTTACGCTCCAGCATCGTATGGTTCTCGTCAATGAGTGCTACATCATCAGCATACATTATCAACCATGGAGGCTGGTCTTGGATGTGGGCCGAGACAGTATCGAGCACCACATTGAATAAGAACGGACGAAGAGCCGAGCCCTGGTGAACCCCTACTGTAATCTGGAAGGGTTTAGTGTCGCCAACAGCAGTCTTAACCATAGAAGCGGAATCCCACGATTCCGCTTCTACGTAATGTGTTCAAAAAGTAAATTTTATGTATTTTCAAAAAATATTTATTTATTCGTGAATATCTATTTTGTCTCCTTCAAAGTAATCCCCTCGGATATTATACATTAGGCCAAAGTTTTTCTAATCTTCGAAGCACTTCAAAAAATCATTTTTTTGTATCTTGTTCAGCTCCTCCTTTGATGGCGTCTTTATCTAGTCAATCGTGGCGTAGCGTCGTCCTTTCCATTGTCATTCCATGGGCCTCTTCAGTTTCGAGAACAAGAAAAAGTCAGGGGCCAGATCTGGGGAATACGGTGGCTGCGGTATCATTAGTGTGTTGTTTTTGGCCAAGAAGTCGCGTACAAGCAGCAATGTGCGAGTGATTTTGGTACGAATTTTGCGGCGAACCGTCTCATGCCCAAATTATCGATTAAAATCGAACGGCACGAGCCAATCGATATGCCATTTAGGCATATCGATTGGCTCGTGCCATTCCTCGTGCCTCGGCAATTTCTCTAAAGGATGATTGGCCAATACCATTTTCTCCACTTCATTGTCTGCCACAGTCAACATTCGGAATGCATCCGCGCACTTAATTTCGTTTTTCACACAAAATTTGATACAGGTTCTTTGTTCCATTTTTTTGAATAGCTAAAAATCGAAAACGAACCAAAACACGTGCAAGCAAAGCACCTGTCAACAATTAACTGAACATTCAAAATAGCCGAACTTGTCAGCATAAGTGAGAGACATATGTCTCTCACTTATGCTGACAAGACCAACATAACATCACAAAAAAATCGAAATTCGAATATACGTAATCCGCGAAAATTCTTAATTCGCGACACTTTTTGAACCCACCTCGCACATGTCTCTGATAATCTCAATATAGGCCTCAGGGATCCCTTTGGATTGCAATGCCCACCAGATGCACTGACGAGGCACATAGTCAAAGGCCTTCTGCAGATCTAAAAAGAGCATTCAGAGCTCTCCTTTTTTCCCTGTATACCTCCATCAATGTTCTAAGGGCGAAAACGATGTCCATAGTGCCCGATCCTGGCTAAAATCCATATTGAGACTCAAAGATAATACACTCATGGCGAAGCCTGAGGTCATCATGCGCTCGAAGAGCTTCATGGTATGACTCATAAGTTTAATGCCCCTATAACTACCACAATCTTGAACACTACCCCTTCCCTTGTAAATAGAGATAATAACGCTGAGCCACCACTGGTGTGGCATCTTTCCAGTGTTCAAGATGTGGTTAAAAAGGACAGTAAGCATGAGCATACCAAGAGAGCCCAACGATTTCCACGCTACGATCGGAATGTCGGCAGGTCCCACCGCTTTTCCGTTCTTCATGCGTCGAAGGCAATTACGAGTTTCGTCAAGGGTTATTAGGGCAATAAGTCCGAGGGTTAGGCGGTGGATCGTGATGAAGTCTACATGGGTGCTGAGTATTCAGCAACTCCTGGAAATTTCTATTATGTCTATATAATAAAAATATGCAAAATATTAAAATATCATTTTAGTTTTAATTTATGTCGCAAATATCTACGGCTGTAAAAGTATGAATACGTTTATTTTATTATTCCAAAATATATTGCAAAGTGAGTCTGATTTTAAAGTTTCATATCGAACTTACCTATACAGAACTTCTTGTCTGGGCTAGGTATAAAATGGGGGTTACATAAACAATAGTAGTCTCCTTCCGTGTTCACACATTTTCCATTCTGCAAACAAAAAAAATATTATTAATGCTTAAAGATAAACATAACGAAAACATCTAGTAACAGCGTAATAAATAATATAAAAAAATCTTCTATTATTGTCATTTAATGAAACTTTGTACAACTAATGTGCCTTATAATCAGATCCCATGACGTAACAGATGTTTCACCAAGTTCATACCCTATTTAGTGAGAAAAAGACCACGTGGCATATTTTATAGTGTATATATATGTATGTATATCTGTCCATATGTATATACTAACGGGGCATATATCAGGGTCCTCGCACTCGTCGATGTCCTCGCAGTTGTTGGTGAGGCGGTGCCGGCGCTGTCCGGGCGCGCACTCGCACGAGAACGAGCCCACCGAGTTCACGCACTTGCCGCCCTCGCACAGACCTGGCACCGCTAGGCACTCGTCGATGTCCTGAAATAACATAAATATGATAACTATTGAGATCCTTATTAGTACTGTTGTACCAATTGTTAAGTTAACATTTACGGACAAATTTTACTTTGGGAAAAGTTATATATTATCGGTCTAATTAAAATTAACTTAAAAAAATAAAGAAAATGAGGACTTTTAAAAAAATATCTAATAGTCTGGGGGCACGGCAGTGCCCCCGCCAAGTCGAGCAAAAAAAAGCGGCACGGCCGTACCATCCTTTTCTCGAAGCAATTCAGGCTATCTTCGACCCCCCTATAATTTCGTTGTGGATAAAACAAGAAACCTGAATTTTCAGTAACTAATCAGGCATTATATAAACACGGTATATTAAAAATTTCAGTCAATTTGAACCAGTAGTTTAAGAATGACAACTTGTTAAACTCACTGACTGACTCACCGATCATCAAAAGTCCAAGGCACTTCTAGCAGACATAGAAGCTTCAAATTTAGAATACAAATAGAGTTTAGTGTCTTAATCATGGGAAAACCTAAATATTTTGTAATTTCGGTCCAATTTTCCAAATACACCAACTGCATGAATAACTTTGTAATCCCATATAAATATATAGGATTACAAGGTTACATTTGTAATTAATGAATCATTATTACTGTATAATAGAAAATAATAAGTGTAGATAGATACCAAAAAGTAGGACTCTACAAAAAGAAGTGAGATGCCATCAAAAACATCCTGTAAAAAAACCTAAGTCTCGCAGCTCAGTCTTTCTACCGTAAAAAGTTGTGAGATCCATGTAATACCAAGTCGGTTAATCTATTTAGTCTCTACTTAAAGAACCTTCTATCTCAAGTTATTACATAAGTTATTATCATATACAGGCATGATTATTTAACAAAAACATCAAAAATGTGAAAACAATAAAATATAAAATGAGTCACTCCATGTTAATAGTACCTGGCACTCCTTGGTCTGCAGGTTGCGCAGGTGGCCCGGGGGGCAGTCCAGGTCGGCGCAGCGCTCGCAGGGGTGCCCCCACGCCACGCCCACGGTGGCGCAGCACAGCTGCTTGGTGCACACCACGCCCTCCAGCGCGCCCGTGCACAGCGCGCCGCGCGTGTCCGTGTAGCACGGACCTGCCCACACTCGGGGTTACTCTGTGTGCCATTGTGTATATAATCCTATCCCACTAATATTAATATGTGAAACTTTGTGAAAATTTATGTTTTCACTCAAAATCTAATAAACGCATTCAGATGGAACTTTACAACGATATAGCTTACACAATATCAGAATAACACAGAGCCAAATATATTTTATATTTATTTAAAAATATAAAATATATTTGGCTACAATATAACAATATATTATATATAAACAGGCGGAGCCATTTGGGTCGCTTACTAATTTTGTATATAAAATTATACTACAGGTTTGGAGTTTATTTTCTTAATACCCACAATATAATTATTGAACATCAATGTCAGTACACGATTTTACTTACATAATAAATATATAATATATCTTTCTCCCATACCAATACATGTTGAAATAATCATTACCAGACAATCAAACAGTTGGACCATACATCCGTATTAGCACTGGTTGACCCTCAGCAAAGGTGGGAGCGGGTGTACTGTTTCCAGTAGTATCTCTGTGTTAAAGGGTACTGAGTCCGGGTGGAGAGATGATACCGCTGTCCTATATCGACGACCGTTCAGCAACTCTGCAGGCGTTTTATTTATTACGCTGTTTGGCACCGTACGAAGATAATATAAAGCTTTACTCAATTTCTCACTCCAAGGCATCTAAGAAGACAACATTTTCTGTAATTTATTCTTGAACATCTGAATGGCACGTTCGATCTGTCCGTTAGTTGCCGGATGATAAAGCGGTGAATACAAATGTCTGATTCCATTTTTAGACAAGAATGAATTGAATTCATCAGAGCTAATTCTCTTCCATTGTCCGACACTAAAACTTCTGGAAGTGCCTGTGCAGCAAATATTTCCCTCAAAACTACGACGACAGTGGACGCACTCATTGAGGAAATGATTTCAGCTTCAAGCCATTTACTGTCAATCGAATGGTTTGAAAGTCATCAATCAATACAAGAAAAGTTCCTGGTCCCGCAAGATCTCGCGGGTGCTAACAATGAGTAAGTGTGGTGGTGCAATCAACGAGTAAGTATCTTTTCCGCACTGTGATAGAAACAGAGAACGTGCCTTATTATTAAATTCACTTTCGGAAACACCCGCGGCGCAGAGAGCGCATTGCAATTGTTCTTTGCAATCGCACCACTTGTCTGTCTTGGGGTTAAAATATCCGGGAAATACTATATTAGCGATATTAGTCACCATTTTCACAAAAATCTATTCAATTTTCCTCGTCGCCAATAAAATGATACTACAAGTTTGGAGTATGAAGCAAAACTAATTTATTTTCTTAATACCCACATTATAATCATTAAACATCAATGTCAATTTAGGTACACAATTTTACTTACATAATTAATATGTAATACTATATATAACCACAAAACAATAACTGATAACAATTTTTCAAATTATTTTCACAACTCATACCGATTTATTTAAAACATTGCATATGTACTTAAAAATGTTACTTTTAAATATGGCTTATTTCGAAATATAAGTACTTAGTTAAAAAATAGGAAGTTACATACTCTAATATATGTATTTTAAAATCAAATATCGTCAAATAAGTCCACCGGCTCACTAAAGTTAACCACTCAAAGCTGAGCTGAGAAGAGCCGGCGCAAGAAGCTCAGCGAGATTTTTTTTATACAAAAATTATGGCTTAGATATACTTGATCAAGTATTTCCCAAGGCGTGTCATCATTTACATAAACATTAATTTGATAACTTTTATTTTTAGGATGCAAAAATTGAAAATTTTATAAAGAATTGGAAACTTATTTAAAGTTGCTATAGTTACGACTACGTATATTGATTATTGAGTAAATTTAACTAAAATATAAAACTATTGTTAATAAATAGTGGTTGCAAAAACAATTTTTAATAACATACTCACTTTTCCAAGAGAAAACTTTGAAGAGATAATTTATATACTATGTTTGCGGTTTTACAGAGAATCTTTGCATAATACATTTAAAATTAGAAAAATGATGTAACTATGACTATTTCAACACAATAGACACTTTGTTATAGGAGCGACTTTTTACCCTGATACTGTGTATGTACAAAAAATATTTAGTCACCAGTATAAATATAAGGCTAATACTTATTTAGAAAACGTATAAAAATTTGAACGCAGCGGGACTCGAACCCGCGCCTCCTGGAAACCGACCAGGCGCTCTGACCACTAAGCCATGCGTTCTCGCCAAGCT
>JAAIXJ010000075.1:623770-680342 GCA_013403705.1 Heliconius hermathena
AAATTTCGACGTAGCTTGGCGAGAACGCATGGCTTAGTGGTCAGAGCGCCTGGTCGGTTTCCAGGAGGCGCGGGTTCGAGTCCCGCTGCGTTCAAATTTTTATACGTTTTCTAAATAAGTATTTTTCTTTCCTAAGTGTGGAATAACACTTTAAAAATGTTTAAAAATATAAGGCTTTTTACAATATTGAACCGACTCAAAATAAACGTAGTTAACATGTACGTACATATATTATATTGTTGGAATTAGATAAAATTTAACTTTATTGATCTATTACAGCTTCCAAGCACCTGTACAAAACTTTTTAAGCTTACATATTGTTTGTCCACAAATTTCTCGGACACTAAAAGTAATAAATACTATTTCAAAATCATTTTTGATTTAAATCATATATATTCCCCAAGATAAGGTACAGTCAAAGTTTAATTAAAATAATTTCAGTAATATTTAAGATATTGTTATGGGTGGTATTTTCTAGACAATTATTAATATGTCCTACAAATATATACAGTTGAGGGCATGCGATACTGACCGGTGCGGCGGTCGATCTCGCAGCGCGCGCCGGACAGGCCGTGGAAGCACACGCAGCGGTCGGGCGCGATGCAGCGGCCGCCGTGCAGGCACGGCTCGCGGCAGATCGCTGTGGAACATTACATGCACTTTTAATCTATATATATAAAAGGACTTGTGCTGACTGACTGAGGTAAGACGCACGCAGAGCCGTAACCGCTGTGCGTAGAAACGTGAAACTTGGGTAGATGTTTATTTTCATATTCTGGATATCCACTAAGAAGGGAATTTCAAAAATTTTAACCCTAAAGGGATGAAATAGGGGTTGAAAGTTTGTATGGAAAAAAATTTTAATCTTCACCGATTTTTATAAAATTTGAAATTCAGACTGTTAAAAATATTTCATTGAACACGTGTTTCATGGTTTTTAAGAATTCACCCCCTAAGGGTGCAAATAAGGGGTTGAAAGTTTATATGGAAAAATCTTTAAATTGCCACCGATTTTTATAAAAAAATTAAATTCGATTCGATTTTTATAAAAAAATTAAATTAAAAATATCTTATTGAACACGTGTTTCGAGGTTTTTGTAGAATTCACTCCTAATAAGCGGGCGAAGCCGCGCGCGCCCTCTAGTATATATTATTTGTGTTACGACACTATTTCCCATTTTCGCGTGTTGAGTGGCGGAATTTAACACCGAGTTTATTTTGTTACCACAACGAGAAAAAAAATTGATTGTCATTAGGTCGGTTTACGAGCGATAAATTCACATGATAACGTCATAAGAAAGTATTGGTGATAACTGTTTTCTTTTGACGTTAAATTTAAATTGCATGCTTTTATGAATCTTATTACGCTATATCCCGTATACAGGATTGGGAGAGAGAACCTAGTGTTAAGACAGTCCGTTCCGCATTTTTCGCCAAATCCTGAAGGCAGAGCGTCTTGAGTGGCGGAACTAAACGCCTCTGCTTTGCCTCAACATCAGAACGAAGAAAATTCAAATATTAAATATTTGATTTCTTCGAGTGGGAATCAAACCCACAACCTGTCACGTTCACCGTCACACGCTTGTGGCCCCGCGCCCCGAATGACCTGGAATTGTATTATTATCGCTGAAATATCATTATTTTGTATAATACAAAGAGTCAAGAGTACAAGTAGTCAGCTTGCACGATCAGCTCAGGCGGAACGTGACAATGATTCATGCTGTTTCGTGCAATCGGCATCCATCGACTTACAAGACGTTATTACGTCAATAATTTATTTCCTCAAATGTTATATAGCCCACAAGTGTCACATTTTCAGTCAGAGACCGGGCCGCTGCACGACGAGAACCTGTATTTTTTTATCATTTTTTGAATCGAAAAGACAGCAAATTAAAAGAACTACTACTAAGGGTTTCTACAACATCAGTGATCAGTTACGAAATTGATAATTTTAAAATAAAGAATTGAAACATTTATTAATGAAACAAAATAAAACAAGTAACTGAATTGATATACTAACGTTCAGTACAGAACTCCCCGCTCCAGCCGGGCGCGCACGCGCAGGTGCTGTTGGTGCAAGTGCCGCCGTTCATACAGATGCGACGACATCCACCTCGCGTTCGTGCTACAAAGTTATTAGGTATTAAAATCTTTATCTTTAATTAAATAATTAAAAATAATATTGAAAATACCAATATTTATTTAATTTTAAACGGTAAGTGTTTGTACTATTATAAAACTAAAATATATTAAGGATTTATCAAACATCAAATTGAAATTAAATCAAATCAAACACAATGTCATGAAGACATTGTTAGATTGATAATAATATTAACTAAAGTAGATTTTTTATCAACCTCAATAAATATCATCGATCGAACAATGTCATGAATCCATATCAATACAGACCAGGATGAGGGTAGAACCCGCCAGCCCCCCCGCAGGACGGCGCCTCCACGCCGCCGGGACAGCGGCACATGTTGGGCGCTACGCACGAGCCTGTGCCGCCGCCGCAGTCGGGACGACAGATTGCTACAAATATGTTTTATTAATATAATAATAGATATATAAAACCTAATAATAGTCATATAGATTGAACTTAATTAAAGAGTATAATTGTTAGACACTTTAAGTAATATCGGCAATGGATTCGATTCTCACATAAATAAATATGTGAGAAACATAAGCAACTATGTAACTAGCAAATTTTTTTTTAGCTCAGGGATATAGCCCTGTCCAGGGAATATCGTCTTAACCATTTCCTACCTTCCACCCATGTTTTCGTAACACAACGTGTTAATTGTCGAAGCTCAATAACCCGCTTTGTCTAAATCATTTTATCATTTTTCAATGGAAATCAAACCCATAGCAGAGGGAACCCTTGCCAACCCTCGTGTTTACAGTCGCACGCTTGTCCCCTGTACAAGACGGCGTCGACATTTTTATCTATTTTGAAAATGACAAAAGGAGGTATGTACTTACGAACTAGACATAGTAAGGAATTCGGTCTAGAAGTCCATCCAGGACAGCAATGCGTGCTGTTGCGACTCCGACACACATGAGGACTGAAAAAAATACAATTTTGTTATTTTTTTTATGACATATAAAATTAATTGGTTTTCTGTTTATAAAAAAACGGACAAGCACGAGTCAAGCTCACCGAGGGTTCCGTACAAAAATTGGAGGTCTGGAACTTTTTCTGAAAATCAGGCTTGGCTTAGCCAGAGACCTTTCATTTGATACCTTGATACTTGAACTAGCGGCTTTAATACCATTTTTTTCCCCCTTTTAAGGCTATTGTTTTTTAGAATTTAACCACAATTTTAGTTCAGGAAAAAATTTGAAAACTATATGTATAGTTAACTAGTACTAGCTGTAGATGCTAGCTGCCAAATTTCATAATTCTATGTTAACCGGAAATACCCTATTATTTTTGATTTCCTTTACAATGTTGAAACATGTGTTTTTTGATATATACTCGGACTGTATATTTCTTTAAATAAATACAGTATTCATTTTTTTTTAAATCATGGGGCCGTAGATCTAGGCATATGATTTGAATTTCGATTCGATATCTTCAAGCGTTCCTGAGATAAATGCTCTTGACAGATAGACAGACGGACGGTCAACAAAGTGATCTTATAAGAGTTCCTTTTTTCCTTAAAAGGTAAGGAACTCTAAAAATATGCAATTTATTGTAATGATACTACTACTTGCGATAAATGTGATATCGTGATTATTAATATATTATACGTATGATGTTAATATGTATTAACAGAGCTATGAAAAAAAATATATTTTATGTTGAGCCTTTAGTCTAGTCCAGTCTAATAAAGGAAGAAGTCTAGACATTATTATATTTTTTGCTTATTATTATTACCAATGTCAAAAATGCTAAATAGCCTTAATATAACAATGAATTATTTTTTTTTAAGAGTACGATGGAGTTTGTTTATTTTGTTCTATGTATGTATGTATGAGGCCAGTCGTGGCGCAGCGGCACAAAGTGTGACTGTAAAACCGACTGGTTGTGGGTTCGATCTCCACTCGAGGAGATGAAATATTTACTTAAATGTATATTCCCATTTCTTCGCTCTGGTATCGAGGCAAAGCGCGGCGTTGAGTGCTGCCACTCAACACGCAATGCCTCCAGAATTCGGCAGGAAGTGGGGAACGGAGTGTCTTAACTAAACTACACTATGTTCTCTCTGTCTACCCTGCCTTGTGCAGGATAAAGCGTGTTTACAGTCACACTTAGTGCCGCTGCGCCACGACTGGCCTCTCTATGTTATATTCGCCTATATGTTATATAGCTTTGCAAAATCAAGAATATCGTAGACGAGGAAGGCTGCCACCAAATCTACATATAATATTATAAAAATCTACCGTTGTCCTTAAATGAGCTTTACGTTTTAGCACTACCCACCCACTTATGGCTTTTTTTTTTTGTAGAACAAAACACAATTCATATTGATATATATTTTTTATTTAGAAACTGATTTAAATAAAAATCCCTTAACACTAAATGTTAAGGCATGTTGGTAACTCTGTAAAAATACAATGGTGAAAATTGTATTTAAATTGGTTAAGCCGTTTCTCATATAAGCGTGCGCAAGCGCACAGACAGCCAAAATGTTTAAATATCATTGTTTTGGATTCTATTATAGTGTTACATGATCCAAATAATAGATTTTCTCATATACCTTCCAAGTACAAATATATATCAGTTACAATTTTATTATATGTATAGATACATTTGGACTATAGCGTGCGAGGCGAACCGCGTTGTATTATTGAAAATAAAAAGTAATTAAGGATTACATTAAAATATTTAACATTAAATTGTTACGGCTTATTTTATTTAGACTAGACTAGACTATCTTCACACTTTGTCCCTAGTGGGGTAGTCAGAGAGAACGGAGCGCCAAACGCTACGGTCTCTATCATCAATCTCTACAAACATGCTTATTTTATTTAAAGCAAAAAAATATTTTTTTTTTCTTATTTTTCTGCTATTTAAACAAATGCAGGTTGACGACGAAATAACAAAAAATAAAAAAAAAAATTTCAATAACTAAGTAGAATTTCGAAAATTCAACAAAATTAATATAATATGCACCTATGTATATTGATTATCGTCAATTTAAAATCCAACTTTAATCACAATAAAGGCGGCCACCAGCATATGTTGTGACTAACCTTGTGTCATCAGCTGTCCAAATTAAAGCATCTTATTGAATTCGCTACGTTATTTAAAAACCATTCTGAATCTAGGTCAGATAGAATACCAACAGCGTCTAGAGCATCCGTTTTTACATACATACATTGTCTTATTCTATAAAAATATGTTTTCCGCCTAAATACATCAAGTTCCATCTTTTCACACAAAATTACTGAAATTTTATAAATACTTTTAAAATATCGTCATTATATTTAACAGTCATTGTACTTAACATTCTGTTGTATTGAAAAAAGTCAAATATTTAACAAAAGTATATGTTTAGCTAAAATAACTTACATATTTAAATAGTAAAACACGAAACAATATAATTGTTTAAACAAAATAAGCGTATTTTGAACCCATTATCATTACAATCAAAGGTTAAAAACCGAATCCTATACGGTAAGATAACACCGCGCGGACCGACGTGGGCGGTCACGCCTGTAAATTTTCACGCTTAGAATTTCGGGAGCGAAACTAAACGCCGGAACAGGTTCAGTGGGACAAATTATGTAGCCAAGGTCGTATGACTACGAGGCACAAAGGGTTAATTGGAAATCTTGTCCTTTCATTGTGCAGTACTCGTATAGTTTACATTTCAAAAGGGATGCATGAAGTGAATATATGTTTAGAAATTCTCTGGATATAAATATATTTTTTCAGCATCACGCTGTATCCTGCACTTCGCAGAGGGAACCTGGGAATCTACTAGGTAACACACTCCGTTCCCAATAACACACTATCGTTCGCCATTTTCCGCCGAATTCTGGAGGCATTGTGAGTTGAATGGCAGGACTCTACGCGCTTTGCCTCGTTACCGGAGCGAGGAAATAAAAATATTAAATTTCCCATTGGTGGAAATGAACCCACAACCTGTCGCGCTAACAGTCGCAGATTTGTGCCAGTGCACTCGACTGGCCTCAAATTTAACAAAATGTATATAAATAATTTAGACAAGAAGACTGCTACCTTCCAAATCACCCATCTACTACAAACTGTGTAAAGAATAAAAAATCTTCTTTCTACATATCCACATACAACGTACTTTCACTGAGAACCGAGGAAAGCTTAGAAGAACTTACAATAGCATTACAAAACATCAAATGGAGTATTATTGGTCTCAGCGAAGTGCGTAGATTTGGAGAAAGTATTGAAGAACACGACAAATTTATTTTTTACTATTTTGGCGAAACACCCGGTAAACATGGGGTAGGATTTCTAATCAAAAAAGAAGTAAAAGAGAATATCGAAGAGATTATAGGCGTATCGGAGCGAGTTGTTATACTAAACCTGTCATTGGGAAACCAGAAATGGTCTATAGTACAAGTTTATTCTCCTACTGAACAATCAAGTAATTCCGAAATAGATCAGTTTTACTTTAAACTCAATACCGCTCTGAAAGAATTTGCACATAAGAAAATAATATTATTAGGAGACTTTAATGCGCAAATTGGAGGAAGAAGGCAAGGTGAAGAATCAGCACTAGGATCCTTTTGTTACGGGAAAAGAATCAGAAATGGCGAAAAACTACTAGAACTAGCATATGAGAATAATTTTAAGGTGCTTAATACATTATTCAAAAGCCGCAAAAATAATAGATGGACGTGGAGTTCTCCCGGTGACCTGTACAGAAATGAAATTGATTATATATTAACGAATGCTAACACCTCTTTCCAAGATTGCAGAGTAATCAAAAATATTAATTTTAACAGTAACCATAGAATGGTTAGAGCTAAACTGATACCTGAACACTCCAAAAAAACCAGACCATTTAAAATTAATCCAGTAAGAACTAATCAAGTCATTTTTACAGAAGAATTCAACTCCAAGCTGGAAAATTTTACTGAAGAGATGAAAAAACTCGGAATACAAAACAAGTACGATGCACTGGTAGATATAATTACTTCATCTACCAAAGTAAAGGAAACCAGCAGAAATAGCATACTATCGGAAAATACTAAAACACTACTACAGAAAAGAGCGAATCTACTAACTGACGTAAAGACAAAACTAGCAAGGCCAGAAATAAGTTCCATAAGCAAACTAATAAAAGAGAGTTTAAGACAAGATCGGGAAATACACAGGCTAAGAACTTTTGAAACACAAATAGCTAAAACAGGAGGAATCAAGAAAGCCATACGCAATCTAACGGAAAAAAGAGAATGGATACCGAAAATAAAGAACAATAGAGGAAAACACATGACAAGAAGACCAGATATATTAGCTTCAGCCACGGAATTTTACCGCAATTTATACTCCAAAGTCAACGTTAATGAACAGATAGATATTGCAGGAACAGACGCCGTACCAGAAATTTTGCCAAGAGAAATTGAAATAGCAATAGTAACTCAAAAGAAAGACAAACCTTCTGGACCAGATCATATCTACAACGAGTTCTTAATTATGAATAAAAAATTACTAGTACCAATATTTACGAATATTTTTAACGATATAATTAAAAATGAAATAATTCCAAACCAATGGCTAACATCCACAATAACACTAATAAATAAAAAATGAGACAGGTCAGATATTGGCAATTATAGACCTATCTACCTCATGTCCAATATATACAAAGTATTCGCTAAAGTGTTACTCAGTCCCATATCCAAAAACCTTGATGAGAATCAACCTAGAGAGCAGGCAGGATTTAGAAGTGGATACTCTACATTAGACCACATACATGTCGTCAAACAAATCATCGAAAGAAGCAAAGAATACTGTATACCCTTTACTGCTGTTTTGTGGACTATTACAAGGCCTTTGATTCTCTCGAACACGAAAAAATTTGGCTAGCACTTATAAACCAGGGAATTGAGAGGAAGTATATAAGGATATTAAAAACTATTTACAACAACAGTCGTGCCAAAGTAAGACTGGAAAGAGAGGGGAAAGAAATTAGATTAGAAAGAGGCGTACGCCAGGGCGACCCTCTATCACCGAAACTTTTCACAGCTGTCCTAGAAGAAGTTTTTCGCGCATTAGACTGGGAAAATTATGGCCTGAGCATCAATGGAACAAACTTAACTCATTTAAGATTTGCCGACGACCTGATAATATTTTCTTCCACACAAACTAAAAAAGATGATTGAAGAATTAGACAAAGAAAGTAGGAAAGTAGGTTTGACAATGAATACCATGAAAACGTAAGCTATGACGAACAGCGTCGAAGAACCAATTGTAATAAACGACGAACCTATTGAATATGTTCAGGAATACACATACCTTGGCCAAGTAATCTCGCCCATTGATCAAACCACCAAAGAATTAAAAACAAGAATCGGCAATGCATGGAAAAGATACTGGTCACCCAAGGAAATAATGAAAAATAAAGAAATCAATATCCATATAAAAACTAAACTCTATAAAACTTGTATCCTTCCTGTACTGTCTTATGGATGCCAAACCTGGGCCCCTACAAAGGAACATTATAGAAAATTGGAAGTCTGCCAGAGGTCAATAGAAAGGAGTATGCTAAACATAAAAAATATCCAATCGAATAAAAAATACTATAATTAGAAGTAAAACAAAATTGGAGAATGTCACTTACCTCATCAAAAGACACAAATGGAGATGGACCGGCCACACTATGCGTGGGGCCGAAAAATGGAGCAAAGCTATGATCGAGTGGTATCCTAGGAACCAGAAGAGGAAACGCGGCAGGCAATTTAAAAGATGGGAGGAGGATATAAAAGCCACTGAGGGTCCATTATGGTCCAAAACCGCCAAGGACAGAAAAGAATGGAAAAAGTTGGAAGAGGCCTTTGTCAAAATAGGGCAAACAGATTAATTTACCTGAGCAAAAAACAAAAAGGGATCTTTATATTGTAAATAACTTGTTAAAATCTGAATAAAGGCTTTTATTATTATTATTATTATATAAATAATTTATGTATTTTGAAACGTACATCTTAATCTATTTGATATATGAAACCTACTTACTTCAGTCATTTACAGGCTTCTTTTTAATTTTAGAAGTAAAAAAAAACAAATTATCATATAATATAATTAATAACGATTTGAAGATAACGTTAATAAATATGGACATGATTATATATTAAATACTATTTCACTAAAGAACTTGAATACGTAACTATAAACATAAAATTGTTTGCACATTACATATTCGAGAAACATAAAACTTGAGGGCATTTATTTTATTCATAAATCTAACATGCAAATTAGACATTGCTGATGTCAGATTAAGCAAACTTGGCAATTTCTTCGATGTCCACAGCAATGTAAGGACGGGGAGGAATTACTAAGAAACATCTATTATTATTTTATCTTTTCTCAAAGCTAACGGCCCTGGTACTTTCATACAATACTGTTGTACAGTTAGAAACGATAATTATTAAATTATTTTTATTACATTATCACATAGGACGTTTTAATTATTTATTTTTTTGGATTGATGTACATTTTATTTTTAAAAAATTCGAACTAAATATACATTTCGACTAAACATCTACAACCCTAGGGCATGTAAATATTCACCGGGCGTCCACGTGCTGGTGCAAGATCGATGCACCCGCGATTAGCTGCGCCTGCGCCTGCGCCGCGCCGCAGCATTCTCTCACTCATTGAACGTGACTCACGTTTCTTTGAATCAAGTGATCCTTTACCAGATATTTGCGACGATTCCCACAAATATACAAGAGATTTTACTTATAAGAATAAATATTATATCCAATGTTTATGCTTGTCGGCGTTGGTACTGTATGTCTTTCTGGAATGTTTTAGTTACGAGGAAGTATTTTTACTCGATATACTCTCTATAGAAAAGGGGATGCGGGTGATACGCGACTAACATCATTCGTGAAACAATACGAGCAATATACAATTTACCCACATTAACCATACACACTGCAATCCACATTTTCATAGAATTACTTTTTTAGCTTCTCTCTTCTATCCCGCACATAGCGGGACACACAGAGGGAATCTAGGAACCCAGTGTTAAGACAATCCGTTCTCATTAAGATGTTACGTTTACAATCGCACGCTTGTGCCCTTGCGCGAGAACTGGGTCTCACTTAGTACATTTTAAATCAACATTACAAAGATAAAACTAGAGAAAACAAGTAACAAACAAGAACAAACAAACATACCCAACAAATTGCGTAGGTGCCCTATCGGCGAGGGTCCTCGCGCCCCGCGCCCAGTGGCGCGCGGCACGGGGGCGCGCCGTGCTCTGCAGCCGCGGGTCCGCCGCCGCGCCGGCCAGCACTAGCGCCAGTGATAGTAGCAGAAGTCTCATCACGATACCGTCAACATCACTCTATAACAAAAATAGAAATATTATAATAATAAAATAAATCAGCTTCACGCTTCCCGCACACAGCAGGGTAGGCAGAGGGAACCTAGTGTTAAGACACTCCGTTCTCCACTTTCTATCGAATTCTGGAGGCATTGCGTGTTGAGTGGCAGAAGTCAACGCCGAGCTTTGCCTCGACACCAGAGCGAAGAAATGGAAATATAAATTTAAGTAAATATTTCATCTCCTCGAGTGGGGATCGAACCCACAACCAGTCGGTTTTACAGTCACACTTCGTGCCGCTGCGCCACGACTGACCTCTATTATAATAACTATTATCTAAAATATCTTAATAACTTCATTTCTGGTTCATAACAAGGTGCTGCGTTGAGGTCCACCACCCAACACGCAATATCTCGAACCCGAATGGAAAACGGAGACACTATATTCTTTGTCAACTGTAATGTTAAAATTAAAACCAAATAAGATTATTACAATAATTCATATTTTTTAACAAACAGCATCGACTTCTTCAATTTCAACCGGATCCCATAATCAGAACTTAACCAAACTTTCATCAAAATACTCTTGAAGAGTACCCTTTCCAATAAAAAAAGAATAATCGAAATCAGTTGGCGTGATATTGGGTCCATTTATCGCGCACATATCTATCTAATGCAAATTTAAGACCTATGTGATTTTCTCATCGGTATCATTGTTAGAAATGGACCAAGTTAAAGTGACACAGGAAGCATTAGCTTTCAAATAGAAAGAACCGGACCAGCGCGACCCGGTTCGCCCACCGAGGGTTCCGTACACAAATTGCAAGTCTCGAGCTTTTTCTAAAATTCAAGCTTAGCTTAACCAGAGTCCTTTCATCTGATACCTCAATTGAACTAGCGGCTTTAATACTAAACAAATTTTGCTACCACTACCACCACCACTACAATTTAAGGATTTTATTTTTTACGATTTAATTTTTTGCGTATAACTAATACTACCTGTAGATGCTAGCTGCCAAATTTTATAATTCTAGGTCAACCGGTAGTACTTTAATAATTTTGATTCCTTTTAATATATGCGTTTTTTGCTATTTAAGACTATTATTTTTTTAAGATTTAACCACAAATGTATGACTTTCAGCTTTTTTCCTAACTGGTACTACCTGTAGATGCTAGCAGCTCTAGGTCTTTTTTTGTCTTAAATGGTACAGAACCCTAAAAATAATCATCAAAATCGGCTCACCTAGTAAAAAAATCTAAGGTATCAACCTAAAAAGAACCACACAGTCGAATTGATAACTTCCTCCTTTGAGTAAGTCGGTTAAAAAAGAGTCTGATAGCTCACCATAAACTTTAATTACGTTATAATCATAATATTAATATGTTTAAACATATAAATTGGCTATGCTCTACCTTCAGTATTATGGAGAATACTTCCATATTTATTGAAACAAATAAGTCCATATTTTATTTCAGCCCTACTGACGGCCGCAGACCTAGGTTCGAGTCTCTTTTACATCTGTACAGCATTATTAGAGTAAAGTTAAGATTGAGTAATTGATAGATATAATTAGAACTGTGAATGCAGCATCTGTATCACAGTGGAGATAGCGCGGGGTGGAGGCGGGGTGGCGCGGGGTGGAGGCGGTGCGGGGACCAAGGAATCCGTGCCGAAATGATAACGCGGTACGACGACCCGCACTATTGCACTATATTATTGTCTTTTTTATAACTCACACTTTTTTATGTTAATCAATTATTAATATGTCTAATAATAACTGTAAGGAAAGCATAGACGTTGCGGCGCAGCGGCGCAGCGTACGACTGCAAACGCGACGATTGTGGGTTCGATAACAATTCGGGGGAATGAAACGTTTTATTTTCTCAATAGCGCGGCGTTCATTTTTGACACTCCATACACAATGTTTCGAAAATTTAGGAAAAAATGGGGAAACTAGTCGTAACTAGGTTCCATCTGTCCCCAGCTATATGCGAGATGGATAAGAGAGCATGTTCTAAGCACTGAACGAGTCAAACTACAATGTGTGCCACAGACAGGATATGAATGAGTACAAAATATATATAGTCTAACTTATCACAAAAAATATATTTTAAAGTGTCAGCCCAATTTGATCAAAACAAGGCTCCGGCATTGACACTCACCATCTATTCAATTTTACAATTTTCAATAAAATGTAAAACTAAAATAAAATAAAGAAATCACAATTCTGTCAAAGTTCAAAAGAAATATAATTTTATCAGCTTCACGCTGTATCCCGCACACAGCAGGGTAGGCAAAGGGAAGCTAGTGTTAAGACACTCCGTTCCCCACTTTCTGCCGAATTTTGGAGGCATTGCGTGTTGAATAGCAGAACTCAACGCCGCGCTTAACCTCGACACCAGAGCGAAGAAATGGAAATATAAATTTAAGTAAATATTTCATCTCCTCGAGCGGGGATCGAACCCACAACCAGTCGGTTTTACAGTCACACCTCGTGCCGCTGCGCCACGACTGTTCTCAGAAAGAAATATAATATTATAGAATAAGATAAAATCAATGAAATAATCTCTTAAAAACAAAATTTATCAAAATATCAGGTGAAATTCACATAATTTTGATTCAAATAATAAAATAATCTACATATTTCTACTAAGCTGGACATCCAAATTGTGAAATACATAAGCGTCTCCTCGCATGACTCACTACCGCCCACCACCACCTTCCTTACTACTGGCGATCGTGCCACGAGGATCGGTAACTGACCTTGGCCATGCCGTATCCCGTAATATATAGGTTAACAAAAAAATTATCTATTGATAACGACTACCGACTGCCGTGTCATATTTATAAAGCTATAAAACTTTAAAATACGATCGACACGATAACCGGATGCGATGCGAAAACATTCTACAAAAATATATTAAGAAACACTTATTATTTTTAGTTTAACGCTATATTCCACATATAAGAGGGGGGGGGGGGAGGGCGGTGTTATGGGCGCGGATGAACCTTACAGTCAAAACATTCCGTTGGACATTTTCCATCGTATTTTAAAGATATTGCGTCTGCGTATAATGTGGCATAAGTCAACGCCGCGTTTTGTCTTTTTACCAAAATAATTGATTTTCACGTGGAAATCGAACTCACAACCGCGCTAACAATTACACGCTGTGCCTTTACACCACGACGCCCTCAAAAAATATAACGAAAAAAAATTTTTATTATATTTTTTTTTTCTTAATGAACCGCTCAATAAATAGATGTTCATTCCAACACATCGAAAACCGAACGTTATTTGAATAAATAAACACGTATCCTTCATAAAAATTGAATAGTATTAAATGAGCTTTCCTCCAACAACTTTAAAGAACAACAATACAATATTGACGTTATACAAATAATAGTACTATAAAATAAAAAAAAACGTATTTTATATTTATAAAGGATAATGCTCTTAAATATAGTAGTATTTTAATACTATTATTGGTTGCAGTAAGGATATCTAAGAAGGACGGTGTACGCCGCTAGGATACAGTGCAGTGCTGGTGTGGGCAGGAACAGTGATTTAGAAGAATTCTTTAAACGTGAAGCATTCCTGTCTATGCTCCGTAAACTATTTGCACGGAATGAATGTAATGTGCTTATATAAGCACTGTTTTTCTCTTATTCTTAAGAAAACTCCTTTTATACATTGAGATCAACGTCTGACCGTAAGTGCGGTTGTTGTAGATTCGATTCCCCACTCGAAGGAATCATGTATTTCTATTTTCCTTCTCTGAATAGACATCTTGTATTCAGACGGAACACTAGGTTTTGTCCACCGTAATGAAAAAAACATATATAGATACACGATATTTGTGTTTGCATGACATCAGTTTATTATATCTGTATACATTTTCCTGTAAATTGAGACTAAAGTTCAAGTCCGTAGTAATACAATATTATAGCTTTATTAAAAAAGTAAAATTATTTTAAATTACGTATAAAAGGCTTCTTGCGTCAATTTATTCCAAATCAATTCATAAGCTTCATTATTATTATATTTTTAGCTTCACACTGAGGCAGAGAGAGAGACTAATGTAAAGACCCTCCATTCTCCACTTTCCACCGAATTCTGGAGGAATTGCGAGTAAACATATGCTTTTTTAAGCTTTAATTCATCTCTATTATTTTATAAGAAAGATAACTCTGTCCGTTTGTCTCAATTATGATTCTATACAACTGTAATTACTATAATTAACATCGGTTCGGATTATAAATAAAATACACACATTCTTGTGTTTCTACACGTAGTTTTTATATATGTACATATAAATATTGTTTTTTCCTTGGAATTTTTATTGTACTTTGACTAGATTTAAAAAAAAGATTTACATGATTTTATATTCTTCTTTACAAATAAGATTTTATTAAAACAGTAGTTCGAAATAAACATACAAAATGGAAAATGTCGTCTTTTCTGTCTGTTCCGTAATAATTTCGAGAATTCCTTTCCTAGTGCCCTACACTCTCTTATCTACTATAATGCCAAATTCCAACTTTCTAAATCCACTGATTTCGTCTGAGTTTTATTCGACAAATATATCTTGTATCTATACATACAAGTATATATAGATTGTCGCATATATGGGCCATAAAAACACAGTGATAAATTGTGCATTATATTATGTCATAGGTCAGTGTTACGAGTATTGTTACTTAAGTATTTTGCCCTCGTCTTCATTTTTATATACTTTTGCTTACTTTCATATACTCTATATAGAGAATAGTCGCCTCCCACATTTTTATTTACGCCTCCTTCCAGATGTAAGATCCCTATTTTCCCGTTTCCGTTGGAATTTTGAGAAATGCTCTCTTAATAAATAGGTCAGCACCTATCATACCTATAAATGTCAAATAGAACCTTACTAAATCCAGTAGTTTTAATTATTTTCTTTCAGCTTCACGTTGTATCCCGCACACAACAGGATAGACAGAGGGGATCTAGTGTTAAGAAACTCCATTCCCTACTGTCCGCCGAATTTTTCGAGGCATTGCGTGTTAAGTGGCGGAACTCAACGCCGGGCTTTTGCCTTGGTGTCAGAACGAAGAAATGAAAATATTAACAAATAATAATTCATTGCCCCGATTGGGGATCGAACCCACAATCTTCCCATTACAATGCCCTTCCACCACCACCCTTGTACCACTGCGCCACGATAGCCTCATCAGTTTAAAGATTTTAGGTTGTAATTGTATAATAAAGATTTAATTTAAGTCAGAAGTAATAGTTCATTTAGCTTTGATGGCATCCAAAGCTTGTACTTATTAGAATTCTTGTCAGGACGACGCAATGTGTCAACGTTGATTACACAGCGCATACAAAACGCGTCGCCTTCGAGCTTCGGCGTCTTTAGATTATTAATTTTAATCAGTCTCTAATATCCTTTAGAAACAGAAAATATATTAGAATTATAAGCTTTGAGTCCGTCGAGGCGCATGTGACTGTAAACAACGTTATGGGTTCGATTGCTAATCGGGAAAATGAAATATTTAAAATGTTCATTTCCTCATTGTGATAACGAGGCAAAGATCGTCGTTGAGCTCCGCCGCTCAACACGTAATGTCTCGAGAATTCGGCGGAAAAGGATGAACGAAACTGGCATAACAGGAACAGAGTGTCTAAGCATCAGATCCCCGCGCTTCCTTCTGCATAACCTGTTAAGCGCAGAATACAGCATGAAGATAAAAAAATGTACATTTGGACAGATTTTTTCAATGTATTATCCAAATCGTGTACCGCATATTATATTTGATAAAATTAATATAATCAAATTCAAATAATACCTTAAAGACGCACTCAGTATATATGTTCATACATATGTAAGTACCCACGAGAGGTTACTCTAACAGACCTGTATTTACACTTTATATGTAAAACTTTATAATTTACCATAAAACTGCTCTGTGAACGTTATTTTGTATAAACATTCTAAATATTCATTATTCTCATAAACTTATAATAGATTTTAGCAAGCGCTTTGATTGATCACATAAAAAAAATTTAAAGCTAACCAACAGCATTAGAAGACAATTCTACTAAGAAGAGCCAGCACCAAACTCAACAGTTGATCTTTTCTATATGAAAAATAAAAAATAAAACACAACACACACAACGCTCCCCAACAATGAAACAGTTTAAAAACATAACAAAAGTTTAAATGGTCTTAATAAGTGAAGTATGTTGTGTTGTTAGAGATGATCGCGGCGCGTCAACAGTGCGCGCCGTCGTTACCAGGCGCGCAGGATGCGTCGGCGTCTTAGATCAATATCTAGTCGACATGCGCCGCACGACGCACAGTGATCCTAATATTTACTAGTATAGTCATTTATTTAAATATTTTCTTTATATTTCATACTTTAGAGATTTTGTTTGGTTAAATGTGATTAAGAATTCGGTTCCCAGGTTCCCTCTGCCTGCCAATGCCTATGTTATGTTGTATAATTACTTTAAATGATAATTCAATTGATAAATAAATAAAAAACAGTTAAAAATTATACAGTTCTTCACAGTAAAAATCTACGTTGAAAAACAAAATTCCAAAAATATTACAAAAAAGTTTTATCCTTAACAAAGTAACATATTTTTATATAATTAAAGAAATAAAAAACATTATTCTACATACAATAAAAATTAAGCATTTCTTATTTCCTTAAATCATATTCAACCCCGCTATCCACTGAGCCGTCCATCTGAGCAGTGTACCGACAGCCGATCGCCCCCAATTGGCCAGTTATTAACGCACGCTGCGCCCGCGCATCAATATAGTCGGACACACAAACAAACAACATCGTCGTGGCCATTATCCTACACTTCCTTACAAATGGACGTCGATCGATTTTTTTTATTTTATATTTATCTATAATATTAATGTTTTATTTTAAGGCATCGTTTGAATTTATGTGTGACACTTAAAAATATTATGTGTATAATATGTAATTTAGGTTTACGATTTATTTTATTTTGAATAATAAATGTTTTCTTATTAATTTCGAATGTTCTTTTAAAAAATATATATTTCCAGATAAACATAACGAAACTAAATATAATACATATCTTAAAATCAGAGAAGTAGAGCTTTATAAATTATAACCTATATATAGTAAGAACCTATATGTGAATAAGGCATCTACAGCATCTTTGATAGTTACATTTAAATAATATATATCATTCTATCTTTTGTATTTAAACGTCAGTGTAAAATGGCTAACACACAGTCGGTCGTACCAAAACATTTTTATTAAAAATAAATAAAAACTTTTATAACAACTATAAACATGACATTAATTAAAACTAAAAAAAAATAAACTAAACTAGCTTCACGTTGCATCCCTAGCGGGGTAGTCAAAGAAAACGGAGCGTCAAACGCTATGGTCCACATACTTCTTTTGTACCTTCCTCCAGTATCTTAGATACTGTGTTTTCGAAGGTCAAGAGGTCTCCAACTACCTCTCTTACCGCTCACTTTTCCGTCATAAATCTTTTTCCAAAGATTCGTTCGTTCACGCACGTAAAGCACGTTCTTCTTCATGCTCACCGTGACACACCTCACTAATATCCTCCTGTCATTCTGTGTATCTCTTTAATGCGGGTTTGATGAGCTAAGCGGCCTCCGCATATCCTACGAAGACACATCGCATCTCCACAAAATTAATCTTTCTTTCATTCTTCTTCTTATTACGTATAACAGCGTCGGTACCAACACCGCATTGTGCACAACAAAACATGCAGCTGTGCTGATTTTTCGCGATCCCATCAATGCAGCTAAGGCACCGTTAACCCTGTTACGGACAGCAATACGACTTTCCGCATCCATCTCATATCTTCCATCTCTACTGAACATTCTTCCCAAATATACCACTTCATTCACTTGTTCTAATATCTTACAGTTTACACTAATCTTGAATTCCGTCTTTTTTTCATTTCTTTCAAATACCAGAACCTTTGTCTTACGAAATTAACAACCACAATTTATTTAATATTCAACGTACATCACTAGTAATATATTAAATTGCTTTACCATTATTTTATACAGCTAATATTTACACCGTATGGTCGTTTAAAGTGAGATTTACATACACTGAGTGCCTTGTTAATTTGCATACTTTGTTTATACATAATATATTATTTACGAAGGAAGACTCAGCTGCTGTTACCTATCTACTAAATATTTTATTACTTTCGACTATTTAAAAAAGAGGGAACGTAGTGTTTTAACACTAGGTCCCCTTTGCATATATTCACCTATATCAAAGTTAAATAAATACTTCTTTTGATAAATTTTAAATTGATTTTAAAATAGTATACCATATCCGAAGCTCATAATCCAGAAAACAATTCAAATTCACTATAAATTTTGTATTAAATAAATATTTAATTGAAAGGAATCATACCTACTAAGTAAAATTATCGGCCATACGAAATATAACAGAACGAGCTTCCTCAAAGTGACAGCCGCAATTGTGCGTGAGTCATTACGGTGCATTACACAGCTTATGGATTTTTTTTTAGGATCACGCTGTATTCCGCATAACAGAGTTAGCAAATTAAACCTACATACGTATATAGTTTTAACACTCGATTTTCCACTCTCCGTCAAATTTTTTGAGACATTGCTGGTTGAGTGGAAGTAAATTACAAATTAACAGTAATTAAAAAAACACATTCTCTACAACTCTACTACTAAAAAAAGGACCATTCCCCTTAACATCTAACACAAGCTAGAATCGTATCTGTACCCTCACGAACGATTAATTAACTAGCTCCACTATTATTAATTACCTTCTTTGTACACGCCGGTGTATCATTTATGTTAATATTCCATATTAAACGTTCCCAACAATTTATTGACTTCACTTAACAAAGAAATTCCTTTTATTTAATAAGTTAATTTATGATGCTTTAACCGATTTTGTAAATTAATGATTAAGTGTTTATAATTAATAGATGTATTACTATCATTTTTATATAAATATATTTCTAGAGGAAACTGGATTGTTTCTCGTTTATTTTTATTTTTTAGTCAATTTTATTAGGTTAACTTGTACTATGTGATATTATAAAAAACAAGACACTTGGGCTCACGTAATAATTGTCTTGAAAATTTTACACTTTTCAATTATAAGTAAAAAGGTTAAATTAACTGACAATACTATAATAAGGTGTCATCGAGCTTCCTAATCATAGAACTTGGAACGTGGAACTATTGAGACACCATCAGTAAACCACTCGACTTTAGGTTAACAAAATGTATAGCTACAAAAACATCCTTGTAGCGCTTGCAAAATGGCAAGGATGCGAAAAATGCCAAATATATGCCAATATATGCCAAAGCTAATTTTTGCGCATTCCGTGTGAATAGAAACACGATCAATTTAAATTACTGCAATATAAATTATTTTTTTGTTGAACCAATCATTACAGCTTTTTGCGTTTAACGAAGTAGCAAGCACTTCGTTAAAACGATAATAATTGCCTGTTATTTACGTGATTATTGAGAAATATATTATTGAGGATGGAGAATACAAAATCGTAGAGTTGAGGCCGTCGTGGCGCAGCGTTTCATTGTAAACGCGACGGTCGTAGATTGGAAATTGTCAGGTTCCCTTTGCCTACCCTACGGGATATGGAGTTAAGCTACTAAAAAAAAATAAACTACACTAGCAACAACCAAGATTTCTGAGGAGTCATCGAACTCTGACGCAGACGGACAGGCGCCACTGGCGGACGTTTGATATATGATTGATGAATCAATAATCAGTGGACGATGATCTTTGTTGAAGTGACTTTGTATAAGTTTTGAACGTGCACCTAACTGTACACTGGGACTCTAACAAGCTTAACTGAGCTTACCGGCCTTATCCACTTAACTTATATTTTCTCCAATTAATATTATACCCAATTATTTTATATTAATAGTGTTTCTAGAACTTTTAATTAAATGAGTATGGTATTTTAATTGTTAATGTAAGTTTTTACTTAAATTTAAAAGAGACCACACAGTGTTGCTATAGAAATAAGAAGTTCAGAACGGAAAACACAAAAAACCTAACTTCATAAGAAATTAAAACAAAAGGAAGAAATAGTTTGTTAAGACTAACAGTCAAGACCAATGAAAATTTCACAGGACTTCTTTAAAATATTCAATCGAAAGATTGAAGAATGGGCCCCGACTGTCAATTGATTGACTTAAGAAACATCAAAATTGCTCAACCCGTTTGTTTGAACAAATATACATATACTAACTGTAAAACACATTACCCTCCTAAATCACAGCAGTTGGTTAAAAAGATAGTCTAATTTAAAATATTTAAGCGAATTTATAACCAACAGAAAATCTTCAAATCAGAGATCTATCGATGCGGGACGACCTCATTGAGTAGTGAAATAAACATATAGCTAGGTATCATTATAATGATCAATCAAGATGATAGATTAACATATTTAACGTAGGAAAGTAAACAAACGTACGTACGACGACCCCGATTCTCGTGTTACTAGGTTACAAAACACTTGTTCATTTAAACTAGGCCTCGAGTCACTACTTACGTAAATTTTAAATGTAAAGATGGAAAAATAATGTTTATTGATAACAGTATTAACAGTTTAAAGTTGTATTTAATATAATAATTTCCCTTTTTGTTGAAAAAGCGCGGCGTTGAATTACACTATTCAACAAGAAATATCTTGGAAGATTGGACGAAAAGCGGGGAACGGATTGTCTTATAACTAGGTTTTCATAATAAATTCTTTGATTTCCACGATTATTACACATTTTAAATGAAACTATTTTAACCGGATTAATCGCGTATATTTAATATTTTACATTTTTGGAAACCCGACGTTTCGAACACTTTGCATTAGTCCGTGGTCGCGGGTAGACTAGACACGTAAAATCATGTAAAATCTTAAATATTTGCGATTAATCCGGTTAAAATAGTTTCATTTAAACTAGGTTCTCTCTGCCTACCCTGCTATGCGTGAAGCTATGAGAAACCTTAAGTGCTGGAGCAATTAATGCATTTTTAATATAGACTAACGGTTCATAAAGTATTTGTAAAATTTTATGATCTACTCAAAAAAAACTTTGTAATATAGTAAACGTTAATATGATAATCACAAAACTCAAACAAAGTATTGAATTACAAAATTGGTTAATCAGACGTAAGTGAAATGTAGAGCATGAGGATTTAGGCAGTTGAAACAAAAGCTTCCGGACGTATTTATATATGTAATTAGAAAACTAAATATTAATGTCCGAAATTAAGGAAACCTTAGCAGTGATTCTGCACTCTATATTACCTCTTATATAGCAAATAATGTTTAATTGAACACGCTAATCTCGGGAATTACTAGTTCCAAGGAAGGCCCTTTTGAGCCTCTTTTTTACACACATATTCAAAGATACATTGCGATATTTTCTTTATAAAGTGCCAATCTTTTTCAATTTCTTAATAATTTAAAACTATGAATATAACGTTTACATCAGCGAACCTAGATTGAGTAAAATAGGCTATCAATTTAACCTATAGCCAAATAAATTGAATTTGATCTAGATATTTTATCTGAGACTAGGTCCAGCGTTGAATGGTGTCATGGGCAGAACCTAATATCCATCCTATTATTGTCTAATTCCAGTAAGTATTCTATTATAAGTATTTTCTTAACAATAATAAACAAGGAGATTTGTTACATTATACATTTTTATCACGCTGTATCTCGCATATAGCAGGCTATATCTACTGTTAAGCCATTCACATATTTTATGTAGAAAATATTTTTATATTATTAAAATTAATATTTACATTAAAATTTGGAAGGAAACCCTTATATATATTTTTTCTTTAATAAAATAAATTACAACATAAAACTTTTATAATATTAAAAACTATTAGAAACTATTATAATATTTTAAATATTACCTTGACATCACTAAACAAGATAATAGCAAGTCTAACGAACATTATGTTAAGATATCAGAGAAGTTTTATCATATATATTTTTTGTTATTATTGCTACTTTACCCTCGATAAGATATTTTTAACTATAATAATAGCACGTTATGTAGACATAGGTATCTATATAATTGAATTGAATATAATATATTATATAATTGAATTGAAATTAAATGAGAAGACATTACTTCATTATATTTACAAGAACTCCCATTTCGAAATGGGGGAATGGTTACACTTAAATCGAAAATAATTTTACTAACTATTCAAAATCTGATTCCAGCTGGGGATCAAACGCCTGACTTCTCTAGTCGTTTATGCTATCATACTGCATGAAAATATTTTTTAAAATTATCAAGAATACAATAATTCGTAACACGACAACGCGAAATGTTAAAAAATGGGCGAAAACGGAGTGACTAGACACTAGGTTAAAATAAATTTACTTACATTTCTCAATATTGTTGGTAACAGCCAAAACACAAAACGTGTAGTATCACATTAAAAGGAATTTGAAATACAAAGCTACTAGAGCATTGCTCTGATTTTGTTGTAAGGTTTCGGCAATGACGACTGTCTAATATGACCGAATGTAACGTGAACATCTGCTTTAGACGAGTAGATCTTCATTTTACTAAAATAATAATAAAAAAATAAATATATAAACTATTATTTAGTTAGATAATAAGTAGATTTATTAATCTCATATGTTACTTAAAATATTATATTATAGATATCGCGTCGTGTGTCATTAAGATGTTCATAATAGTACTCATCAATTAATTTTAAATTTGCCACTGCAGAAATTAAAAAAAAATGTAAAACAATGTTAACCTACAGTATCATTCTTTGACAGAGTGGGACTTCGACTTTAATAGGCAAAAAGTAGAGAATAAAGAACAATTGAATTTCATGCAGGGAACCAATACAATTAATAACATATCAGCGAGACAAAGTGTTAAAATAAAATGTTAAATATGAAATTAAAAAAAGAATAAAAAAAGAAACAATCAAACTTAAAACTATTATATTTTTTTTAAATAAGCATCCTCCATTTTATCGACAACGACATATCGTATCGCACGTAGTGGAGGCGCACTAAGCTCGTCACGTCAAAAACTATCGATTGTACATAAAAACTAGTGTGGCCGGCACTAATTGATGACTTGTACTTACTGTACGCGGTTACGCCATATTTGCATGTTCATGTATTATATTTCACAGTTGGACAAAATAGCGAATGTCCAGAGAGCGTGTGATGGTCAAAGTTCATTTGAAACATTTTATATTAAAACATTTACTGAGACCGTCTGGTCTGATTGTAAACATGACAGTTGTGAGTTCGATTCCCACTCGGAGGAAATATTTTCATTTCCCCACACTACTATAAAGACTTTTCGTCAGTCAGTCAGTCAAAACGAAAATAAGAAAAAATAAGATATAGAACTAGAAATCTTAACACAAGGTTCCCTCTGCCTACCCTGCTGTGTGCGGGATACAGCGTGAAGCTGATTTATAAGATATAGAGTGCCGCATTCCCTGTCACATGCGACATATAGCGCGATGCTAAAAAAATATTGGCCAACATAATTGTGTGTAACTTTAAAATTATACTTCTTAGTAAAAAAACCGCTTCTCGTGTGTTTGCTTTATATATCTTAAACATTCTATTTTACATATTCTATTATGTACACGAACAAAAAGTTTTAAGAACAGTATAAAATTTTCTACTTGCCTTGACCGTGTACATACTGGTAGACATACAAGGGATTCAGATCTGACTTTATTAATAATTTAAACAAAATCTACACTTTAATATTATAAAGCTAAGGAACTACAGGTTTGAATGCCAAATTTAAAAAAAAAATATGTTGGATAGTCCATTCATGGAGGCTATAGGCTGTACTATGTATATTACTTGACATAAATCATTTCGATGTTACCCACTCGACCTGCAGTCAGAGCTACTTCGGAAACCCAGAATGTGTCATACACAAATCTTAGTTATTTCGAAGCTGCAGGTAAAAACTAGTTATAAGATTTTTTTCGCGTCACGCTATATCCCACACATAGCATGATATGCAGAGGGAACCTAGGAACCTATTGTTAAGATACTTCATTTTCGTTAGGACACTTCCGTTACCCATATTCCGCCGAATTCTGGAGGCACAGCGTGTTGAGTGGCGGAAATCTCTGTTGCATTACCAGAGCGACGAAATGAAAATATGATATTTCATTTTATTTTTTTTCGAGTGGGAGTGAGAGTCTAGCCCACAACACATTGTACTGGCCTCAAGAGAAAGAAAAAATAACATACGAGTAAAATTACAAAAAAAAAACTTCAAAACCACATTATAGAACAATTAATACTATTGAATCAAAAGCCTTCTATTACAAACTACCCCAATAATTCAATATGCGTGTAAAATCAAATCAAATACGAGGTATCGCATATCACAAGGAGGACTGTACGATACAGAGAGCTCTTGATACTCGATCAGAACGCACGCGGAAACGTCGGTGCTGGTGTAATGTACCGAGACCAAACTATCTTATGAAGGAATGTTAATAAAAGTTATTAGATACTTCCCAATAGATGTTAAATTGAAAGCATTAAAATAATAATTGGCTAATATTAAGATTCTACTCAACCTTATAAACGCTAGATGAATATTTATTTAGAAAACGTAAAAAAAATTAACGTAGCAAGATTTGAACTCGCGCCTGTTGGAGACCATCCAAGCGCCCTGACCAATAAGCCATACGTTCCCACGCATGTATTGTTGAGGAGATGATCAGAGAGGTATATGTTTCCTAATAAGTACTTTTCTTTTGTTACTGTGAATAATACTTTAAAAATTTTAAAAACAATTGGTGATTGGTATTTTTATTTCCTCATTCTGGTTGCAAGATAAAGTTTTGACAGCGGCAGTGGCGCTAGACGAAGCTAAAAAATTAAAGTAAACAAAAAAAATATTTACTATAAGGTTTATATAATATCAAAACAATTAATAATTAAAAAAATATTTCAAGAGTGATCTGCTTATCCCAACACCACTTTCTGCTAATGGATTTTAAACAGACCTAAATAGACTAATAATGATCACAACACAACCTTGGTTCAATTCTAAATCTTATCACAAATCTGTAAATTGAGCCTAAATTACACGTAAATAAAGACCATATTACTAACAAACATAAATCAACAATATAAATTAAAACCTGCCAAATTATGTTAGCTAACAATAGACAATGTATGGAGAAGTAATAAATCATTTTATTCATACATATTCAAAGCGCTACATTCAAAGACATATAAAACCTAGAATTATGGGTCGTGTGTCAAAATTGGCAACGTTTATACGAGACCCTATTGTAGGACAGTCGGTAAAATGTTGAATACAATGACAAATTAACTCATAGCATACAGGCCAATGACAACAGCTGTATTAATGTCGTAGGTAGAGAGCAGCGGGTTAAAGACGTTACAACTTATATTATTGTTGTTTTAGATTGTACTTTTCGAAATATTATAGTATTAGTAAATATGAGTCTTACATGCAAGGGGAGACCCTAGATCGTCTTACGAAAACGTTTACTAATTATACTATGTTACGTAAAATTAATGATGACTTCGCGGTAGGCATGTATGAAGAAGTTGATGACAGTAGAAGAGGCGATAAACATATGCAGAGACCGAGAGGCCGAGATACTCTGGCTAGGACGCCAAAAGGATTAAAAACGCAAAAAAAATACAGCGAAAAATTTTTCTAAATTAACCATTACCAAACTTAATTGGCTGGAGCTTTGTGAGCTTTGACACGAAGCGAGCATGATTCACCGCGATAATGAGCCGACTAATACAGGAAACAGATATACAAGTACATAAATAATTATAAAAATTAGACTAGATAATGTTGAAAATATTATAAGTGGATAGCTAGTTTCTGACGCGATTTAGTTATATGATTTTTATTTGGCTTCACTGGTGATGTTTTTAATTTTTTTTAAATATTATTCCACACTTAGGAAAGAAAAATACTTATTAAGAAAACGTATAAAAATTTAAATGTAGCGGGATTTGAACCCGCGCCTCTTTGGAATCCGCGCCTCGCGGACGGTTTCCAAAGAGGCGCGGGTTCAAATTCCGCTACGTTCTAATTTTTATACGTTTGCTTAATAAGTATTACACTTATGTTTACAGTGACGGAAATTAATTCAGCGGAATCGAACCTATGGTCGTCGCGTTTGCAGACAGTCTATTTTACTATCCCACGATAGACTAGATAGCATTATAAATATAACTATATAGAAATTTTTAATTTAGTGAGTATGCCGATTTAGGGATATTATTATTAACAAGTAAAATGTGGTGAAAGGTATTACGGATGGTAAAGGTAGGTACTTTACTTTATGTGATGCTTGCGTTGTTATTATATATTCACAGTGATTAAAACTTAAGTCATTAAACAGATACACATAAACCAATAAATACTCAATAAACAAAAATAAAGCACCTTACAAGAAGATGTGGGAGAAGGTTGTTTAATTAGCAGTATCTAGTAATAAAAATTGCCTCACGCTGTATCCCGCACACAGCAGGATCGGCAAAGGGAACCTAGTGTTAAGACAATCCGTTCTCCATTTTCCACGGAATTCTAGAGTCTGGAGACACCACACCAAAAAAATGAAAATGTTAAATATTTCATTACCTGGAATTGAACCCACATGCCTACACTTTCGCCTTTACTAGATACTGTGTGACTAGTAACACATTATAATTATCTGAATACGGTGAAGTCTGTAAAAATAACTTCATAATAAAGATTTCAAAGATAGTAACCGGAGAAGACTATGCAGTATTATGTTAAAATGTAGGTACTTATAATATGTCACAGATGGTCATGGCGACTATAAAATCACACAAAACTAATCGTTAAGCAGTAATAACGTAACACATAAACGTTTTATCACCCTTTTATTTCTTATATACAATATTTATGCGAGTCCTCATAAGTTATGTCTCAGAAGGATATATCTTTTGCTATTTATACAAGGTGGACTTTTTATTCTCAGCTTCACGCTGTGTCTGGAACATAGAAATAGCAGAGAGATCTTGTTGAGACACTCCGTCCGTGTCGACGAAATCTGTCGAGGCATAAGGTGGTGTTGAGTGGCTCAACCGTCAAAAGATATAACCGGTAAACGCGATAGTTGTTGGTTAGATTCCCATTATTAATTATTTTTATTTCGTCGCTCCGGTAACAAGATAAAACGCGGCGTTGAGTTGCGCCACTCGTGATATACGAATATCGGGATAGAACGTGAAGCTAAAAAAGGGTGGAATCTAAAGCAGTAGCAATACCACCACTATCAGTAGCACTCCAGTACCTAAAAGCACCCTCGGGAGGTAAATATTTTCTTCGTATTTTTGCTTACCAGAATAAGCAAAAAACGACAATGGGTGAGATCCTTCACTGGGTTTCACTGTTTCCTTGCACCCAGCGTAAAATCAAGTTATGTACAGATAAAATATACAAATTTAATATAATAATATTAGCTACAACTTCTATTTGCTAAACACCGTTTCTTACAGTGCTCTACTTCAAATAACATGACGTCTTAAGTTGTTTAATTTATAAGATAAATTGGTTCACCAGTAGCCATTTTAGGGTTTCAGCTCTACATTTTATGGTTTTTTGGGTTAAAAAATATGTTTTCACTATTAATTCGTTTTAAGAATTCACGATTACATAAGCAGTTACAACACATTTTTTTATTTTTTCGTATTTCTAGTATTTTGCAAGGTAAGGCGAGAAAACCTATCTAAGATCTCTCTATATTCCAATTTATATATGTACATATTAGTCGTTGAAACTTCCATTCTTCGTTTTTTATTAGGTATATATAATGTTCACATATGAAAAAAAATTAAAACTTGTTTTTCAGTCGGTAATAGAAGACTTTAGATTCATAATCAATTGCGAGGCGAACTTAAAGACTCAAATATTTTTATTTACCTACAGTACTTAGTGTATCTTCTGGTCACAACAGTATGAACTAACTACTAACTACTAAAAAACGAACTAACTACTAAAAACGGGGACTAAAAAACGAACTAAGTACTAAAAACGGGGACTAGTGGGAAATTATTCATTAGTTTCTTATTTAGGCCATCAATTTATAAAAAAATATTTCAAAATTAACTATAAGGCTTTTTCACGAATTTTAACGAAGAGTATTACAATCTAGGAGGACGGCAGTGCCCCAGCCAAAGCGAGCGCGAAGCAAAGCACTGTCATACCATCCCCTTCTGAAACCATTTTGGCCTGTTTTCATGCTTCTATTTGCAAACCTAGATAGATTCACAGCTTTTAAATTATCGCATTCTAGTGACTTATAAGCACACACCAGAACCTCAAAATTTCAAACTTATAAATCATATATTTCTGAAGTTATGCGAAAGGAAAGTTTCTAATTATCAAATAGAATTATTACTTTCCATAGACCTACAGACTTGATTTATGGTATAGGAGTAGTGTTTAACGCTCACATAAAGGAAAAACTACCAAATGGAACATCGAAGATCTGGAGGACCTCGACCTGCTCAGAAACTATAGGAGCCCAGCCAAGCTATTATAGATACCGACATACTGCCTCTGCAAAATTAATTCTTGACTCTTATTTTGATGAACAATTATTGAAAGTCTAGAGAATTTGATGAAGAAGCCTGTAAGCTCTGTTAAACTATTCATTGGTCAACCAATGAACAACCAAGTAATCCCTTATCCTCCCTCGCAAATTAGTTACAATATTTTCATACAATTCAACGGGACTAACTGAAATATACATTGGTCTATACATATATATTTGACACTAAAACAAAGGTCCAGTATTGTATGAGATTCCCACACAGTTGAATTTAGTAACGGACGCGATACGATTGCGCAAATCACTGTTCCTACACCGATAACAGCAACCCTGGCCCTATTACTGAGGATGTAGCTGCGAATTGTTAAATCATAGATAGCCAATTTAATTATTAAAACGAAAAATTATTAATTTAATTCCATTTATATGTAAAAAAAAATTTTTGCAGATATTTTTTGAAGATTTTTTAAATTTTGAACTCTAACCTAAAGCTAAAGAACAAGTATTTTATTAAAAACATATTATCAAGGGTAGAAAAATAAATAAAATTAAGAAAAATATATGTCAACAAAAAGGAAACCAAGTTAAAACAAAGTAAATTTGAAAAAGTAATAAATAAGCGTTCAGCGTGGCATAAAGAGCACTGACAAAAGCGAAAAGAATAAAGGGGCGGGTGAGACTTTTACACGAGCTTTCGAATTAATTTATTTCTGCCGTATTTAGTTACGAGCCTCCTCGAGGGTTGAAGTACCATAAAAGTAATGTATTTACACCTGGCTACACCTGGCTTTTGTACCTAAGTGAACCTCAATTAAATTAATATACATATTCGAATATAAAATTTTATTTTAGGCTTAAATAAAAAAAAAACTTAAATATAACATAATATATGTTATGTGGTATTATAATTTACTACATAAAATAAGCTTTACGATATAAAGCAGAAGCGACTAATCTAATCATAACAAACGCATCCTTAATTGCGATCCACTGCGATCGCAGCTTCCAAACAAATCAATAAATGTCAAAAAATTATATTAGAAATGGTGTAATAAAATGTATATAAATTATAAATATATAATTTTCAATTGAATATTACGTAACCTACCTATTCGTAGCTATAATGGGCGGTCGAGCGCCCGGGGTCCGCTAATTTATTATCCTTTAATATTTTATCACAATTACCATGCCACTGGTGAACACGATCGCGACACGTGCGTCTCCGACGGCGGCGCACTACCAACTGACTGAAATCGCGAGCTTTATCAATGGGCGCACGATGCGCACGCGCACGTATGCTCTACACAGAGTTGACCAAACTGAGGTCCGATGTCCGGATATATGTAGGAAAAAATTCTTATCATAAGATTTACAAAACATTTTTTTAAATATATACATTACGTTATTAATAATCTTAAACAAGTGAATTTGTGATAATTATGTGTACGAATTTATGTGTACATATAAACATATAAACATATATCGTAACCAAAAAATATAAATATAATAGGCATTTACGATATAGCTAGCACTTATGTATATTATTGAAAACACCTCATCACCACCGTCTTTAAAGGATTTATTGGAGGCCCTCGATGGCCTTCCAAGTACTTGGTGATCCCTGCTCTACCACTTAGATGTTTGCTTCCGTTACGTTATTAGTGCTCTTTACCTAATGTTTGTTTATTACTTCGATCAAGTGGGCGCTTCTATTTGTATCAATATCTGCCTGAAACTATACGATTGTTGAAATATTTCTATATGAAAAATTTGTCAAAATTTACAACAGTCAATTTTGTCTAAGTACCTAGTGTTAAGACACTAGTTTGTACCAGTAGCTTCACCCGTGTACTCATTGGAAATAACTAAGAGTTGACACGTTACAATTGCCTGAGATAACTCTGACCATACGTACGGTGAAATTATTAACGCGATGTCATGCTTATAAGCCTTCTTCGAGAAATGGACTATCCAACACACAAAAAAAAATTCAAATCAAACCTATAATTTCTGAGATAAGCTCTATCAACCGAAACAAACTCTTCAGCTTTATAAAATTGGTATAGAAATATAAATTAATCATAAAAATTGCGTTATTAAAATCACCTAGGATCTAAGAAAAATATTAATACAACAATTTTCTATTACGCTCATGCGCAGGACACAAAAGAAAATGCGCCGACGCAAGCTGGTTGTCTCATTACGCGTAATAAGCAAACTTTTTATTGTTCCACAGTCTTATATTGAAGATCGTCCCTTGATGAGCGTCCCTTTGCTGGATGAAGGTATTAGCAAAAAGAGGAAAGTTTTTGTAATATTAGGTTGAGATTCTTCATAAAATCTCCTATTTTATCGCTGTTTTGATGTCAGTAGCTTGATACCTACTAATATTAAGACTATTAACAAAATGCCTATTTTACTATTACTAACTTTGTTAATAACTTACTATAAATTCTAAATCTCTAAAATCCCAAATTGATATAACTAATTAAAATCATATCCAATGGATAATAGACATGATACTAGATTAAATAAAAAATAAAAATCAAAATTTAGTCTAAACATTTTCCTCATTTCCAGGAATCTAAAATATTTTATTATATAAAACAATTATTTAGCTAGGTAAATTGAGCGAACATTGAGATTTGAGTCAAATGGCGGAACCACGTTTTTCTAATACTTATTTAGAAAACGTATAAAATTTTGAACGTAGCGGTACTCGAACCCGCGCCTCCTGGAAACCGACCAGGTCGGTTCAAACGTCCAATCCAAGTCCAATCCAAAAACGTCCAAGTGTGGAATGATACTTTAAAAGTGTTAAAAAAATACGTTTTTCTAGCTTGACATCATTTATCCTTAGCTGGGTAGCCAGAGAGAACGGAGCGCCACGTATTTTTTGATGTTTTGTAATATATTTTATACCTTAACAAGCACTTACTTCCTCTTATCTGCGAACAAGTCTGCATGGACAATATATTTTTATCTTTACTCCTCAATGTTAAGATTAGGATATTAAACGTAAATTAAGTAAATGTGTTAAAGTCCAAATTTATTACTTTTTTAAAATTCATGCTGTATCCCGCACTAAGCAGGGCAGGCAGAGGGAACCTGGGAACCTAATGTTAAGACGCTTTGTTCTCATTAAAAATCTTCGGTTCCGCACTTTATTTTTTATTACAATTTTTTTATCATTTTATAAAAAGAGAAAAAACTAAAGATAATATGTGTGAGCTTTCTAACAGTTTTCCAATAGGAGCGTGCCTAACTGTCCTGCGGCGTGGGCAACCACTAATTACGGAACCTTCGTACCTACATCTTTATTTAGAATGACCACACAGTACACACTCATTAATCTCATGTACCTAACTATAAGAAAAATATGACTATAAATTTTACATATTATATATTTTTTTATTTTTTTTACCTTCACGCTATATCCACATATCAGGCTAGGCAGAGGACCTGGGAACATAGTGTTACCACTTCTGTTCCGATTAAGACACTTCCGATACAAATTTTCCGCCGAATTCCGGAAGCATTACGTGTTAATTCCAAATCAACACCGCGCTTTGCCTCGTTTCCAGAGCATCGAAACGAAAATATTAAATGAATATTAATAAAATTAATTCACTCTCTCTCTCTCTCTCTCTGACTTGTCCCAATTTATAATTTTCAAGTTCTATACATATAATAGCTAGCCCAGCTTTGTACGCATGTTAGTTTAAACTATGCCAAAGATTTTAATGAGTTCTTCATGATATATTCATGAAAATACATGCATATCGTATTAGAGTCACCAAAGCGGGCAAAGCCGCGTGTGCGACACTAGTTACATACCTACATTACAATCCCATAAACATTGCGAAAGTTGTGAAATTTGAATCCGTGTCCTTTCTAGTAACGTACTAGCTTACATTTTAATTATTTTTACAACTTTAATATCACAGCACATGCGGTATAGGTTAAAAACATAACGCTTGCAAAACAATGAAAATAATCACACCAAATTTTGAAAATAAAGTTAGGCAAATTTAAAGGTTCTTTTCACACTCGAGAAAATGAAATATTTAAAATTTAAATTGCCTCCGAACAGCCGACCCCAGAATTTCGCGGAAAGTGAGGAAGGAAAACACTAAGTTTCCAGGGAAAAACCTTTATTTTTTATATTTATTATTATACAAATATTACACTAAATATAGAGTACAAAACTATATTTAAATATTAAGTCACAATATTAACGAGACATCTTTTGATTATAGATCGTAGCGTGGTACAATAAAAATTCAATATAAACCTGAAATGACCTTCTATGAATTCTTCAGGCATGTGTAATCGAGGCGCATGCGTCACTTAAATATTGTTTTGCTACAAAGTCTGTTTTTGGCGTTCTCTACCAAAGAATAGGCTTTAAAATTACTATCTATTTATATGGTGATCCAGAAATAGACAGTGTTATGGGTGACCCAGAATTAGAAGTTTTACCTTGAGGTCGACTTACAAGATATTAGGTTCTGTATTTGCAACTCTAAGACTCTACTGCTTTCAACTCTAAGATCGATCTGGAGATGTCGTTTTCATTCATCGATTGTAATATATGAATAAAAACGGCATCTCAATAACTGCAAAAAACATAACTACGATGCTACCGTGACTCTGCTGATACGCATCTTAATTGAAAGAGTGGTGATCCTAAGTTCAAATTTCACATAAGAAAAACATTATATTTACTGTAAAGTCCAATACCCTAATACACAAAATGAAAAAATGAGAGAAAGCAAAAAAATCAGGAACAAACTTTGGTCAGCAAATTGAACTCCTTGATTTAGTTAAAACCCATCAATCATCAGAGTTTTAATAGACGGGTTGTACTCTGCAACATTCATCTCAATATAAAGATGCACTTCCATAACAATTCAATAATTCACATTTATACGAGGGGGTCACGGCCTAGACACTAATAAAGCTGATATTTGGTAGAACAACGAAATCAAATGTAATATTCTGTTGTTATCTATTAAGGTTTTGTATAAACGTTTTGCATCTATTTACAATAAGGAAGAGATAATCAAATTTATTTTTTTCTTAGCTTCACGAAGTATTCCACACATAACAGGGTAGGCAGAGGGAATCTGGGCACTTAGTGTTAAGACTCTCCGTTCCGATTACGACACATTTGTCACATTCCGTCGATAATCTAATGAAATGATTATTAATGGTTACAATATTAATAATGTTTAAAATAATCCTCCGAGATATTTCTTTAGTCTAGTTACACAAAGTTCGGCACCTGGTTTCGATAAAATTTAAAAATTTGCGCAAGTTGAGTGATTTTTTTGTTACATGTTCTATATTTTAGTTTTCGAGCGTCTGTCTCATGGACACTCTCGCAGGTGTTACTACATTTATTGATATGTTTTCTTACAATGCGATAGGTATGTGATTTAGTTGCTACAAAGTAGCATTAAATACGTGTATTACTAAAATGTTATTTTTAGATTTTTTGTGTTTCAATACAGAGTCCCAGAGTGATCAGTCACTTCTCGAATCTTAACTTAAACTGAAACTATTCAACGAATATAACGCCGTAACTTGTCTAATATTATTATATAAATTCAGAGCATAAAGTGTGCCTGTAAATCGACTGGTTGTGGGTTCAATTCCCACTCGAGGATGTGAAATATTTATTTACATTTATATTTTCATGTCTTTGCTCTGGTGTCAAGGAGAAAGTGCGGCGTTGAGTTCCGCCACTCAACACGCAATGCCTCCAGAAATTGGCGGAAAATGGGGATCGGAGTGTCTTAACACTAGGTTCCCTCTGCCTACCCTGCTGTGTGCGAGATACAGCGTGAAGCTGAAAAAAAAACTTTCATACATTTGTAGTGATTAAAAACCATAGATACATTTATAATAATTATCTTATCAAATAAAGCTTCATTTTAAATATAAAACATTGCCTTGGCAGAAATGCTAATTTTTACAAGCGCAAAACATCAAATTATAGTGTGTAAATATTTAACATAAAAATTCTTCTAATGTCTACGCTAGTGTTTACTCGTTATCGTACAGTGACTCTCTAAAAAAAATCTTCATTTAGACTGTGAAAATTTAGTACCTAGGTATAAAAGAATAACAGTACTTAAATCAGCTTCACGCTGTATCCCGCACACAGCAGGGTAGGCAGAGGGAACCTAGTGTTAAGACACTCCGTTCCCCACTTTCTGCCGAATTCTGGAGGCATTGCGTGTTGAGGAGCAGAACTCAACGCCGCGCTTAACCTCGACACCAGAGCGAAGAAATGGAAATATAAATTAAAACAATACTTAATAAATTCAATCCATACAACTAGTGGAAACCCTTGTTAGGCCCGGACTCCATCACAGCGGAGATGTGCGGAGAAATCTAAAGTGGAGACTTACAAGACAAGCTTAACGATCTCCACTGGAGACGAATTACGAAATTCTATTGATAGTTAAAAAAAATATTCCAATCTCTAGATTGGATAGATATATGGAACAATCGAAGATTGATGTTGGAGATAGGTTATTAATATTAGGCGTTAGCGAGCGGGCCAATTAAAGAATTAATTGCAACCTTAATATTTCCACCAAAAAATAGTTGAGCGGAAAACGTGAACATGTGAAGTAAAAAAAATCGTAATAATTTCAAGAATAAGCAAATATTTTAGTAATTGTATCAAAGAAGCCGTAAAGATATAGATAACTTAGCTCTTATTATGTCGCATAAGAAAATTTTCTGTACGCTAAGAGATTAATTCAAGAATTTGTGATATCAGATAGCTTGTTACTATGCCTGAGTTCGCACCTAATGAGAGAGAACGACGAACTTTGATACCTACTAGTATACGGGTACATTGTGAAGGTAAACTAATATATTTTTTCTTTCACGCTGTATCCCGCACATAGCAGGGTAAGCAGAGGTAACCTGGTAGCCTAGTGTAAAAACACTCTGTTCCCATCAAGACATTTCCATCACACACTTTCCGCCGAATTCTGGAGGCTTTATGTGTTGAGCGGCATAACTCAACGCCGCCCTTTGGCTCAACACCAGAGCGATAATGAAAATGATAATAATCGTGTGTAACTGATTGTTTTTCAATTTATTTTTACGTTTCATATTTTAATGATTTCAATAGAAATTTGTTATATGCCTGTACGAGTACACGTACTCCTTATGGTTTTTACTATTTTGAGATATGTTCTACTGTTTTGTTTTTTTGTAACTTATATAATAGCATAGATAGCTAACTAATTTATAAATAATATATATAATTTTGGTAGGTGTCAATTCACGCGGTATCGTATAAAACCGCACTCACAAAATAAACATTTAATTTGTTTAATTTATAATACAATTTCCGAAAAGTTAGCCACGTTAAGTTTAAATTCCATGAAAATATTTTCAATAGATACCGAGAAAACAAACTTTAACGTTAAGGGTTGTTAACCACATTATTAACCACAACCCTTAACGTAAGGATTGGAGAGAGAGAAAAATGGTGTGTTGCTATTTCAGACTAAAAACAATACAAATATTAAAAACTAGCGGCTCGCCCACGGCTTCGCCCGCTTAAAATACATGATTACTGATTTAATAAGCACAATCGATTGACAACTATAATGACTTCTAATATGACTTTTTTTTACGACATTATCGTCAAAGAATTTTTGATTGTTTTAAATAAAAAAATACGACCATTGTTGATATTTGATATTTATAAAATATACATAAAGCTAATTATGTATTACACGTATATATTTTTGTAACTTTATGTTCTTTTTACCTATATAATATACGTCTCATCATAATTCTAAAACTCTGTTAAATGTGCTGATGTCAGTGAATAATTTAATTTAGGTTGTAGGATTCATAATATTCTTTGTAAAATAACTGTATTAATTGCATATTAACTCCTGTACAGTTTTTAAATTAGTTACATATATTATATGAACGAACCAACCAAAATATCTTTGTATTTACTTGATATTTCTTTCAAGATCGTTCTTTATCTCTGTGTTGAATTAAAATAAATTAAAATTAGCTTCACGCTGTATCCCGCACATAGCAGGGTAGGCAGAGGGAACCTAGTGTTAAGACACTCCGTTCCCCACTTTCTGCCGAATTCTGGAGGCATTGCGTGTTGAGTGGCAGAACTCAACGCCGCGCTTAACCTCGACCCCAGAGCGAAGAAATGGAAATATTATTAATTCTTTAAACTCGAGGAGATGAATTATTAAGTAAATATTTCAACTCCTCGAGTAGGCATCGAACCCACAACCAGTCGGTTTTGCAGTCACACCTCGTGCCGCTGCGCCACGACCGGCCGGTTGAATTAATTACGACTTAAACTTAACTGTTATGATTTATGAAGGTAATCTCCACTAACAATTCAACTTTGCTTACTTTATTATTTAAATTAGCTTCACGCTGTATCCCGCACACAGCAGGGTAGGCAGAGGGAACCTAGTGTTAAGACACTCCGTTCCCCACTTTCCGCGCAGTTCTGAGACTCATTAAATCAAAATTTAATTTAATTTTGATTTAATGAGTGACATAATACTTGGATATGTGAGTGAAAGGAACTATTATTAACATAGAGTTTATTTAATAGACCTCAATACTTGATATTAATTTCAACTTAATACCTCCACGCGATCTGAAGATAATAATAATAATCTTGACAGACGAACAGACAAACTATTGAGAATAGAAAAATATTTTTAAAAATCGTTGACAAAAAAAAATCTTATAAAGTTTAACTCTTGTTTAGTAAAATAAAAATTAAAGAAACAACAAGGAATCAAAATTCTTCCGCAATTAAATACAAAACAAAAAGTTTAGTTTCGTAATAACGTAATTATTTTCAGTTATCGCGGTCCGCACCAACATTATCGCGAGATGTTTGCGCGCTATCTTATCTGTGTTTGCAGCCTCCTTAGCTGCAACGTGACCCAATTGTGATATAATTAATTTTGATTAAAGTTTAAACATTAAAGTTTGATGCCTGTCGTGGCGCAGGAGCACAAAGTGTGACTGTAAAACCGAATGGTTGCGGGTTCGATCCCCACTCGAGGAGATGAAATATTTACTTAAATGTTTGAGCGAAGAAATTTCCATTTCTTCGCTCTGGTATCGACGTAAAGCGCGGCGTTGCGTTATTCTGCCACTCAACACGCAATGCCTCCAAAATTCGGCAGAAAGTGGGGAATGGAGTGTCTTAACACTAGGTTCCCTCTGCCTACCCTGCAGCGTGCGGGATACAGCGTGAAGCTGATTTATTTTATTTTAAACACATTGAAATCTTTTTAATGGGTGATAACGGTTAACACCATAGCAAAATATGTATGTCTCTATAAACTATTGTGACAGATAGTAAAATTCATTAAAATTATATATTTAATTAATGAAACCTAATTATTAAATTGCAAAAGAAGCAGTAATTTTATTAGTAAGCGTAAATTTTAACTACAAAATACCGCAAGCCGCCATGATATGCTGAACGACAATCACAGAGCACATACTTTACACATACTCGGCCTTTATTTTCTACAAAAAAAAATATATTCTTTTGAATAATATGTTTTTCAAAATCAAAATATAGTTTCTCAAAATCTGTCATTTTAACTATCACGTGCAATAAATTTAAAAAAATTAAACCACCTTACAGAGAAAAAATAAAAAATGTTAAATAAAATAATAAAATACGTCAACATCAGCAACAACAATGACTGTGTTTGATATAATTTAAAAAAAAAACAATTGCCTGCTACGCCCGATGCACCGTAGCAGATTAGCTTCGATATGGAATCATGTGGACTGAGCATGTGACAGCCATTTTTTTTATTAAAACTATTTTTTTAGCTTAACCCTATATGTAATAAAGGAAGGGAACCTAGTGTTAAGACATTACGTTTCCCATTTTTTCCAAATTTGGAGTCATTGTGTGTTGAGTGGCTCGGGGGAATGATTATTTCATTAAAATAATTAATTCTTCCGATTTTCCCTCCCGGAAATTACTTATAATAATTTATTCTCACGAGTTGGAATCAAAGCCACAACCGTTGTGTTTACAATCATACGTTTTGCTGCTATACCAGGACAGCCTGACATAGAACTCAAAAATATCTAAATATATTTTACACTCAATCATAAACATAAAATTATAGTACATATACACGAATTTTCCATATAAAAACATAACTTAAAAATACTCATTTATTTCCATATAAATGAAAAGCTTGTAGTCTCAACAAAATATAATATAAACAACAAATAGGAAATAGCGGTTACGTCAGAGCTATCCAGATACGTAATCAGTTCATAGATTCTCGTTAATTGATGAAATAAATTGTTGTTATCTCAGTCCCACCATTGTACTGTTTGTTGCGTTTAAATTTATTGGTTTATCAATCACTTGCTATCCCATTATTAATCTATAAAACCGTAAACAGAGTAATTACTCGGCATTTTCTTAAATATATATGTAGGTCACGTTTCACGATATATCCCGCACAATGCAGGATAGGGAGAGGGAGTGTACTGATTTAGAGATTAAGATACTCTGTTTTCCCTATTCCGCCCAATTCGAACTATGCCTTTTGATTGAAGAAACTTAAATAATTAACACATTACCAGAGCGAGGAAATAAAGAGAACTAAATCCTACGCGTGGGAATCGAACCCACAACCCTTGTGTTCACGATCAGATGCTGTGCCGCTGTGCCACGAAGGCTACGTACATATAGTTAGGTCAACTGCCCCGCAATTTTTCATAGAATATTTTAAAAAGTCACTCCAATTGCGCTACAAAAAGCAAAAAAAGTGTAGAACAATTAAAACAGTACCGAAAATTTTTATTCACCTCAAAATTTAAGTAGAGTAGATCACGTGTGTTGAATAAGGTTAATCGAGAAGCGTTTTATTTATAACACTAACATCTATGTTTGTTTGCCTGTTTGTTCCGGCCTTACTACATACATTTTTAAATTTAGGCTAAAAGAAGCCTAATTTAAAAAATCTATGCATATAAAATAATTATACATAATCGTGACATACTATAGACTATAGAGTAATTTAATAGTAGATAAATAGATATAGAGTAACAAGAGAAACTGCGTCGTTGAATTCCGCACCTCGTCCCGGAGTATCTTAGAAAACAGCGTAAGGTGAAAAAACTTGCTACGTATAAATAAACTAATTAGAGAAAAAAATAGAGCATAGCGTTTCATCATAATTCACACCAAAGGTGCGGAAGTAGGCAAAACTTCACCCTTTCCTTCGCTACTATCTCCAAAAGGCTCAAACAAATGGAACATTTTGTTAAGCTCACTAATTATATTTACTAGAAAAGTACTACTAGAAAAGTATATAACTACTACTACTAGAAAAGTATATACTATTTATTAAGAGAACGTATAAAAATTTTAACGTAGCGGGATTTGAAGCCGCGTCTCTTTGAAAACCATCCAAGCTTTCTGACCAACTAATCCATACGTTGTCCCCGCTACGTTCAATTTTTCATGAGAACGTATAGTTTAGTTGGTTCAAACGCTTGGACAGTTTGCAAAGAGGCGCGGGTACAAATTTTTATATGTTTTCTTAATAAATATTTTCCTTTCCTAAGTGTGGAATAAGACTTTAAAAATGTTAAAAAAGTGTATACTACGTGAGGTGACCCTACGTTATATTTGCGCATATCATATTTTGTTTTGAGTGTTCACATTTCTCCTGAATTACACGGCATAAAGAGTGGAGACTTTTAGTGTTAACAGTCCGCCAATCATTATTCACCAATGTAAGTTAAGATCTAAGGCTGTCGTGACATAAGAGCTAAACATGCGAATGTAAACGCGACGGTTGTGTTTTCGATTCTGACTATGGACAATGAAAGATAGTTAATATTTTCATTTCTTCGCTCTGATAATGAGGCAACGGGCGGCGTTGAGTTCCGCCGCACAACAAGTAAGGCCTCCAGAATTTGGTGGAAAATGAGGAACGGAAGTGTCTTAATGGGAGCGGAGTGTCTTAACACTTGGTTCCCAGGTTCCTTCTGCCTATTCTGCTACGTGTGGGATACAGCGTGAAACTAAAAAAACTTAACATCTTTAAACTACGCAACGGATTGTAATGCGGTTTTCACTAATAGATAGAGTGATTCAAGAAAAAAATCACATATTAAATGCATGTATGTTAAAGCAGAGAAAATTTTAATGTACAGAGAAACTTCGAGGACACTGGCATTCAATACAACAAAAAATAAAAAAAACCTACATCATAAAATATTCTAATCTCAAGATCATCTCAATTCCATACATACATACATATAAAAAAAACGACCATATGTTACCATTGTAAACAGTATTTGAGACTAAAAAAATCATTAATCGCGCCGGTGCTGGCGATCAAATACGCGGCGATGAGGTAATATTGACATAATAAACATGTGCTGGTGATATCATACCGTCGGTTATTTAACATGGTCACTTATTATTATATGTATCTTCACTTTACATAAAATGGTAACTAACTATATATGTATATAGGTCTGTTTAGCGTCTTGCATTTATTCTATTGTATAAGGTGATGGTATCCTGTATTACATATAATTGAGACTTATCTCGCTGCACTTGGCTGGCTAGCCAGCTATAAAATAAAAAATTTAAATAAAAACAACTACGCGTAGCAAAATTAGTCTCACGGCACTCCTTAGCCTGGTTTCCGTCCCGATGGAAAACATATATTTTTGAGTTGTATAGCTCAACGCCGCACAAATGACCATTCTCAGGATAATCTTTGAGTAGCGGAAATTTATAAAAAAAATCCTACAGAAATACTAATTACAAAAATAAGTTGTAACAAGCATGTAATGATTTCGATATAGCTTAATCGGGTTCGAGTCCTGTTACGAGGATTTTTTTTTGTTTCCACGTATTTTCCTGTCCTCAATATGTAAGTTAAAATAGCATAGGTAGGCAGAGAAAACTTGGTAAACAAGTGTTGATACTCCGTTTCTGGAGGTATTGCGTGAATGGCGAAACTTAACCGCGCTTTGCCTCGTTAGCAGAGCGAGGAAACTAAAATATTAAATATTTCTGGCCTCCTAATCCTTTAAATCCATTGCTTACGAAATCAAGTATAATTAATTAATGAACGTAACGGTTACATATGATACACGAATATTCAACATATTTTATATAAAACCTAGGTTCTATACCTAATAGGTATAGACTAAAATTTCTAGTGTTATCAGAAAAGGCTTTCTGTCAGAATGCCTGCAGAGATAATATTTGATAACAAAGAATCATATCATCGGAACGCGACCCAAATAGATTGTTCTCGTGAAAATCATCACATAATTATACGACAGTCGTGGCGCAGGGGCAAAGTGTGCCTGTAAACCGACTGGTTGTGGGTTCGATCCCCACACGAGGAGATGAAATATTTATTTACATTTATATTTTCATATCTTCGCTCTGGTGTCGAGGGGAAAGCGCGGCGTTGAGTTCCGCCACTCAACACGCAATGCCACCAGAAATTGGCGGAAAGTGGGGAACGGAGTGTCTTAATACTAGGTTCCCTCTGCCTACCCTGCCGTGTGCGGGATACAGCGTGAAGCTGAAAAAAAAATTGTACGACATTAAAAGGATTACCATTATAATATTTTACCATTTAAAATTACAACAACAATGGATATTTTTGATATTATTGTTTACTTATTATTCCAAAAACATCAATCAGATTAAACTAAATAATGTCGTTAATATTACCAATATTTGATAAGTCAAAAGAATTAATTTAAAAGATTCCTTTTTAAATGTAAGGCTAACTTAATATCCCTTGGAAATTGAAAAAAATTGGATCCGGTGTTTGTTCATATAAAAATAAGTTCAGAAGATATATTAACTCTTACTATATACCTATCGTTGTAAATTGTTTGATTGTAAATGCAAAACTTCATTTTTCTATACTATGTCGTATATGTTTGTCAGTATTAGTATTAGTAACAGAAAACTCTACATATACAGAGTGTAAATCTAAACAAAATAACAAACCAATTTTCCTCATCAAGTCACGTGCCGCACAGGAAACCCACCCCCGCGGAAGACCACCTGGATGTGCTATCTTAATTCAGCAAATGCAGTTGCCGCTCAATTGCATATTGCAATTCCTATGCGCCGCCCACTGCCTACAGCTTCATTATAGTTTTATACGCGACAAGAGAGATCGACGATGAAGATCAAGGTTTATGGTACAGGATTAAATAGACGCTCTGAAAACTATATATAGAAGTGTGTGAGTGGTCGCTGAGACTGTTGCCGGAAAAATAATGAAAAGTTAACAAACAGTCAACTATACTATAGTTAGATGTATATATAAGTGAATTAAAAACTAAGTACAATTAGTTTGGTTAGACTTATAAAACATGTATCTTACTAAACAAGACTGATCAGAAACACATACTGTTCCATGCAAGAATATAAAATTATAAGCTAGACCGCCATTGACACGAAATATTTTCAAGCGATTATAATAAAACAATAAAACTCACTTTATCTTATGAACTCCTCCAATTTATCTCTTCACCAGTGATACTATATCTAGCCTCGATGCCGTTTCGGGAATTACCATCCAATACGATGTGTACCGCTTTTATACATTATTTATTTATTTAACTACCCTCTTTATTTGTACAAGACCTAACACTGGTCGATTTTATAACATTATTTATTTATCAAAAACCCTCTTTTTTCAAAACCTAACACGATTAAATTGAGCTTATTCATTTTAAATCGTTAATTTAACATATTTTGCGTACATACTGAAACGAGGCAAACAGTGTGTGGCGTAGCTAATAAGGTAACATTTTTGGAAACAGTCAAATAAATATTTTAACATTTTCAAAGTGTTATTCCATACTCTGGAAAGCAAAAATACAGGTTTAGAATACGTATATGAATCGTAACGTAGCGGAATTAGAATCCGCACCTCTTAGAAACCGTCCAAGTTTCGCACTCAACAACATGCGCCAAGTGTCACAACTTTGGACGGGAACAGGAGATTAGAGTGTCTCGGCACTGAGATCTCTTTGCCTACGGTGCAATATGTGGGATTAGAATAAAGCATGAATGTAAAACTTATAAGCCATCCCTCAAGCAGTCTTTAAGGCCACATATATTCGTAATTATATTAATTTTTGAGGCCAGTCGTGGCGCAGCGACACGTAGTGTGACTGTAAAACCGACTGGTTGTGGGTTCGATCCCCACTCGAGGAGATGAAATAGTTACTTAAATTTATATTTCCATTTCTTCGCTCTGATGTCGAGGCTAAGCGCGGCGATGAGTTCTGCCACTCAACAGCCAATGCCTCCATAATTCGGCAGAAAGTGGGGAACGGAGTGTCTTAAAACTAGGTTCCATCTGCCTACCCTATTATGTGTGGGATAAAGAGTGGAGGTAAAAAAAATAAAATCAGTACAAATTACTACCTAGCCAGGTTTTAGCCTACCTTTAAGTTATCAAAATTATATACATATTTACAGTATTTCTAGGCATATTTGCGTGTGGCCCAATAAACCAGTATCAGTGCATACAACAGTGACTCAAATCTGCATTGTCCTAGATACGTACGAGTAAGTTGCAAATTTTAACGAAGATGGAACGACCTGCCACACTATAATAGATAAGTAAAGAACGATTTAGCAAAATGCTTTACTCACCTTGACCGTATTTTGTTCTGGAAAATAGGTGTTTTCGTAGGAAATTGCTAGTCAATGTACTAAAAATGAAAATTAAAATAAGGACCTAAATGTTTTGAAACCATAAAGCGGCACTCAAACCTAAGTACCGAATTTAAAGCTAATATTTTTTTCAATATATTAAAAATATAAATAAATGAGAATATAAAATAAATAAATAAATCAGCTTCACACTATATCCCGCACACAGCAGGGTAGGCAGAGGGAACCTAGTGGTAAGACACTCCGTTCCCCGTTCGAGAATATAATAAATGTGAAATAGAAGTTTGTAAGAATGGATACTAGTTCTATTTTCACACAAACAACTACTGAATAGATTTAGATGATACTTTACAATAATATAGATTATCTATACATCAAAATAACACATAAACTACAATTTATGTTAACACATTGTATATGCCAAATATAATAATACATTTAAGCGGTCGAAGTCGTTTGTGTCGCTAGTTAATCTTTAAATCAATACGAAATTGAAAAAAGACAAAATCTGTTTCTGTGTAATATTTACATATATGTGCGTGTCGACTGACGATGTGTTAGTTCAATTCCCGTTCGGGAGTATAATTAGGATGTATATATTTTTTATATAGAACATAGCGTTGATTTTCGCCACTAAAACCCAATGTATTCAAAATAAGAGGAAGACTGAGTGACTTCCTACTTTGTTGTCTGTCTTAAACTACATCGGAGCCAGCTGTGGCGCAGGGGCACAAGTGTGTGACTGTAAGCGCTACTAGCTGTGGGTTCCCACTCAAGGAAATGAAATAGTTAACATTTTAATTTCGTAACTAAGTACTTACGTACGTAAATACTTTCTAACATTCACTCTGCCTACCCTGGAGTGTGCGGGATACATCGTGAAGCTGAAAAAACTTAGCTTTAAATATAGTATTGCTTGCGCACACACAGAGTAGGGAACCTAGTGTTAAGTCTCCGTTCCGTCCGACACTCACTAAAATATATAATACACTTACTATTGGAATAAAATATAATAATTTACCTCAATCGGGATTCAAACTACCGATTGGGCCCTAGCTCAGCATAAGCAAGGCTAACCGGCCATAATTCTTGTACTGCGCCCCATGCCTCACAGCAACACCATCTAACAACAAAAGATAACACAATATCCTTACAAATCTTAATAGAATTGAAACAATTACTGGAACATCTATTTTTAAATAAAACGCGTCGGCGTGAGAACATTTAGATTATACCCTTAGCAGCTGATGCGAGATAAATAATCAACTTCCACATGATGCTGCTCCTGGTCGTGACATCATCTAGTCTGTTTACAGAGTGGTCACTAAGGCCCCGGCCTTGCCCAGGTTCTGTCATAGATTATGTAAAAATATAGGTTCACGCTTATCCCGCATGATGCAGAGTAGGCAGATGGAACTTAATGTTAGGACACTCCGTTCCCCACGCACTCCGCTCTTCAATTCTTTCTAAGTTTTACGCTGTATCCTTATCCAAGTTCTCTCTGCTGATGCACAGGAAGATAATGTTAAGGCACTCCGTTTCCCCTTAAGATACATCCGTTCCTCACTTTCCACCGATTTCTTTAGGCATTGCGTGTTGAGTGGCGAAACTTAACGCCGCGCTTTGCCAGAGCGAAGAAATAATAATATCAAATATGTCATTTTCCCGAACCCACCATTGTCGCATTTACAGGCACACGCATGTGTTGTATACATCTTCACTGAATATTTTTCAGATTTCCGATCCCGAAAATGTTCATTTATTATAGTTATCAGTTATTTATTAAGGCAAGCTTTGCCTCCGACCTCGTCTGCGTGGAGTGCGTGATGAATTCGGTAAAATTATAATTTATTCCGTTCCTAGAGCCATCATCATGGGCGTAACTGATCACTAGTTACTATACGATTAATTTAATTTAGCTTTGAATTGGTCTTTTTGTGTCACCAGATTTTTTTATACATTTCAAAAAAAAAAGTATTTTTTTCCTAAGTGTTAAATAACACTTTAAAAATGTTAAAAACATTCTAGGGTTTACACGGAGATTATCTATCTTTAAAAAAATCGTTGTCTCTTTAGAAATAAGCTTTGAAATAGTATAATAGATTCTTTTCATTGCTTAATTCTTTGTATAAGTACATTGTAAGAGGAAATAAATAAAACCACACGTAAAATAATAAAATTTATTATAAAATTAAAAGTTAAAATTAAACTTAATATTAATACTATCCAATCGGCTTAAGTTAAAGTATATTACTTCTATACGAATACACTTTTAAATGACATTTTCTTCCCACCCTTATACAAATAAAATTTAAACCATGTATCACAAAAAGAAATGGATTCGAGAACACCCTGTAATATCCATTGAGAGTAAGTATCCATTAAATTACAACTTCGATACATTACAAAATACAAATAAGCCGTTGCTTTTTAATGGTAATTTAGTTATCTCTACATGCTTTAACATCAGAGAAATCTCAAAATAAGCAAATAAAACAACATATAAGACAAGAAAAAATATTATTAACATTTCCCATATCATTCACAGGGTTAAAATAAACTTTTTTTTAACTTCCCGCTGTATCCCGCCCATCTCGCATACAGCAGGGTAAGGAGATGGAACTTAAGTGTTAAGACACTCTATTCCCTAAACTTAAAATTAAACATTGCAAGCTTTATCCAGGCGGTTTAAGTACATTGAGCTCATTACCCCTATACGAGTACGCTTTAAACTCACATATTTTCTTTCCATCTTTATACAAATACAATTTAAGACACGTGTCACAAAAGAAGGCCGGATCGAAGGGCACTCTGGAGCAGCCTGTAACTATCCATTTGGCACCGAACTCAGCACAAGTAGTACAATAGATAGTTTGGTTCTGCGATATGGCGGTGTGCAGCGGGTACAGCGCCGCGTGGAGGCCGTCGCGCGCCGTCAGCACGCGCGCCTCCGAGAAGGTGAACAGGTGCTCGCAGTTACCCTGGTGGACGTACACCTGGGAATATTCAATTTATGGAAGATAATTAGTTTAGTTCAGGTATGAGTAGCTGATAATTTTGAACACGTTGAACAAAGGTAAGGACGGACCACACGAAATGTTAAATTTAAAAAGGTTGAAATAAACATGAAAGGTTTGTACCTAGTATAGGGCTAAGATAACGTTTACATAATTTGCTAAGCTGAAACTTGTTTAGAATAACTTTAAATATATAAAAGACAGTTCAGCTATCAGCCATCCGTCGTGGCGCAACGGTACAACGTCTCACTGTAAACGGGACGGATGTGGGTTCGATTCCCACTATGGGACATGAATTATTTCCATTTTCACGTCGACGTTGAATTCCACCACTTAATACACAATCTCGATAACTGAGCAATGCATGGGGAACAGACCACCCTAACACAAGGTTTTTTCTTCATGTGGAGTACAGCGTGAATTCTAACAATATGCGGGATAGAGCGTGAAGCTAAAACAACCAAAAAGAAATACAAAATAAATTAATAATACATATGCCATAGAAGAAATGAACCATATTATTTGATATAAATGGATACTCATCTGAAGGCCAAACACAACATGTGCTATGATTATTGTTATTCTTGTAACATTTATAAAGATCACATCCCACAATCTGCTTTTATTTGTATTAAATTGAAGAAGCCGTTGTATGGAACGTGATAAGCTCCAAGACGCGACACGTAATATTTTTATTTAACACTGGCTTATTATCAATAATTCAAGTTATTGTCGAAACCATCAGTATTTGAAATTACGTCTACTTCAAATATAAATTTAACATTTAAAATGTCAAAGTAAAAAAAACGTAAAAATATAAGTTAGTGTTATATGGACATGTATAGTTAGTTTCATTTCCTCAATCAGATATGCCACAGCGCGACGTTAGTCACCTTTATATATTTTGGAAGTCTTTAAATGGATGAAAGTTAAATAATAGAATATATCAATATTAAGTTCTCTCTACGTATTCCACATTCTGATTATATATATATATATATANTATATATACATATTATGACCTCACACTCGTTGGAAAACTATATTTTTTGAAGCTCCACGCCACTCAGCCCACATATAGCAGGGTATGCAAAGGGAACCCTTTAAGACACTGCTTGTTAAGTGGCGGTTGGCATGTTGAGACTTTTTACCAAAACAAGAAACTGAAAATAATTAATTTCCACGAGCGGGCATCGAACCTACAACTAACGAGTTTGTGTTAAACAAAATAAATAATACAAAAATTTACCTCAGGATGTCCAAGCTTAACGAGCATATCTTCCAAAGTTATATCCATATCTCTATGTATGAACTCCCCCAAATTTCTGCCTTGTGCCCATTCACGTATCGATTTCGAATTGTCCTTGCAACCGGGCCTCGTGTCCACGTAAAACACATTGTTAATGAACAAGAACCCTGATGGGAACATTTCCTGGAAATAAGAAAAAGTGACATAAATATCTTATACATTCTATTTATTTGTTTTATTTTCAAAGTAAAACATACATTATATAAATCATTAAATTATAAAAACATTAGTTGCAGCATGAGGCTAGTCGTGACGCAGGGGCACAAAGTGTGATTGTAAATCGACTAGTTGTGGGTTCGATCCCCACTTGAGGAGATGAAATATTTACTTAAATGTATATTTACATTTCTTCGCTCTGGTGTCGAGGCAAAGCGCGACGTTGAGTTCTGCCACCCAACACGCAATGCCTCCATAATTCAGCACAAAGTGGGGAAAGGAGTGTCTTAACACTAGGTTCCCTCTGCCTACCCTGCTATGTGTGGGATACAGCATGAAGCTGATTTATTTAGATTTTTTTAAAACACCAATCCAGAGGTCTAAACTATAAATTTAGTTATGCCGGCGACAAAAAAAATTAAAGGCAGAATGGTACAAACTATAAATTAGGAAAAAATCCCACCTTAGCAGACGTAGGTGGTTGTTCCTCCGGATTCTCCGACACGTCTATCCTCATGCCCACGTCGTTGGCGCACACTATACGATCCCTTAGAACTGTTAATTTCTGCTTCCCCAGCATTACTATGTCGTGACTCAGTATGGAGTGCCGAGTGTTCTAAATAATAAAAAAAAATATGTCTGTTTTGAAATACTGATTGAGTAAAATTTAACAATTATCATAATTTCATACAAATCAATAATTCTAATTTTATAATAAATCTAAGTAGTCGTGGCGCAGGGGCACAAAGTGTGACTGTATAACCGAGTGGTTGTGGCTTCGATCCCCACTCAAGGAGATCAACATGCAATACCTCCAGAATTCGGCAGAAAGTGGGGAACGGAGTGTCTTAACACTAGGTTACCCTACTCTGCTATGTGCGGGATACAAAGTGAAGCTGATTTATTTTATTTTTTTAATTAATTATTTTATTTTACTAATTATAAGCAATGCAATAGTAGTATTATAACAACAACTAACACAATCAAAAACACTTTATGAATATAAATAAATGTATATCAGTCATGGCACAGGAGCACATGTGTTTCATTGTATAAGGGTTGAGTGGGACTTGAGGTAATAAAATATTTATTTAAATTTATATTTTCATTTCTTGGCTCTGATGTCGAGGCAAAGCGCGGCATTGAGTTCCGCCACTCAACATGCAATATCTCCAAAATTCGGCGAAAAATGGGGTTAGGTTTCCTCTGCCTATCCTGCTGAGTGCGTGATACNTGCGCGTCGCCTTGGAGGGGACGCCCTATCAGTGCGCTCTCTCGAGGTGCACGTGGCGGATGGAACGTTGCAGCCCTCGTAAGGGCTGGCAGGGGTCGCTGCGAGCAAGCCTTCCATCTTGGACCCCCATCAATAATTCTAATTTTATAATAAATCTAAGTAGTCGTGGCACAGGGGCACAAAGTGTGACTGTATAACCGAGTGGTTGTGGGTTTGATCCCCACTCAAGGAGATCAACATGCAATACCTCCAGAATTCGGCAGAAAGTGGGGAACGGAGTGTCTTAACTCTAGGTTACCCTACTCTGCTATGTGCGGGATACAAAGTGAAGCTGATTGCAATTGAATGCAATAGTAGTATTATAACAACAACTAACACAATCAAAAACACTTTATGAATATAAATAAATGTATCAGTCATGGCACAAGAGCACATGTGTTTCATTGTACAAGGGTTGAGTGGGACTTGAGGTAATAAAATATTTATTTAAATTTATATTTTCATTTCTTGGCTCTGATGTCGAGGCAAAGCGCGGCATTGAGTTCCGCCACTCAACATGCAATATCTTCAAAATTCGGCGAAAAATGGGGTTAGGTTTCCTCTGCCTATCCTGCTGAGTGCGTGATACACTAGATTCCCTCTGCCTATCGCGCTGTGTGCGTGATACACTAGATTCCCTCTGCCTATCCTGCTGTGTGCGTGATACACTGGATTCCCTCTGCCTATCCTGCTGTGTGCATGATACACTAGATTCCCTCTGCCTATCCTGCTGTGTAAGTGATACACTAGATTCCCTCTGCCTATCCTGCTGTGTAAGTGATGCACTAGAGATAGAGTTAGAAAATTCTAACATTTATAATAATAAAATTATAATTTACCACTGAAAGCTGTTGTGGTGGAGTGTCACAACATCACACTTTAAACATGACGGTTCTGAGTTCGATTATCACTAAAGGGAATTAATTATTTTATATTTTTCTTGTCTGGTAACAAAACAAAGCGCGGCGTTGAATTTCGCCATTGAATACACAATCACTCAAATTAGGATACTTCATCACGCATATACGTACATGCCTGCTGCATGATATAGGATGAAGCAAAACATAAATCTATCTTATAATAAAATGGCTTACATTTCTCTCTTTACCACTGCAGTAAAAAGGCCTATACACGCGAACGCGAAATATTAAGTCCTTGCCTGGCTCCAATGAAGGAGGACCCATTTTGTCATTTTCGTCCTAAATTGAAGAAAAAACTATATGTAAATACAATTCTTATTTGCTTAATATTTCAATGATATTGAAAGTATAGTTTGATTCCTTTTTTTTGTATAGTAGACAACATTATAGTAAATTTAAATAGCACCTTGTCAGGTGGTCAATCCCCATACAAGAGCAAAATAAAGACAATTTCATGCCTTACCCACTGACAGCAGGGTAGGCAATTAAACATTATATCGTGACAATCTGTTCTTGGTGTTCTGCCCAAATATAAGATTAATTGTAATTAGACACTGAAATTAAGTTGCACCACCCAAGATACAATGTCTGTAAATGGGCATAGAGTGGAAACTGCAGTGCCTTGACATATGCAGGAGTACTTGACATATGCATGGAGAAGACTGACACCAAAAAATGATACTAAGTGTAATTAAAATATAAAATTTGACAGTGACAGTGTCGGGAGAAAGATTATATTTAATTTATTCAATATGGATTTGAGGCTGTTGTGGGGCGAGGTACAGGCATGTGACTCCAAAGATTGGAATATCTTAATACTACTCTGCCTGCACTGCTATGCTAAAGATAAAGCACAAAGTTAAAGAAAATTCATTATTCTGCTTTAATAACTCAACCAACAAGCAATATCTCTAAAATAGTAGTGTCTATACACTATACTCTCTGTCTACCCTACTCTATGTATAAGGATGAACCTAATGAAATTTAATGCAATTAATTTAAAATAAGGAATCATACTTCATTTATAGGAGGAAAACATCTAACACCCCTATATTTAAACTGTCTTGTATAATGGTTGGCGGCATCTTTCTCCATTCTTAATTTTAATTTTTTCACTATACACAGGTTTTCAGCAATGCCAGACATTTGTAAACCATTCATGGTTTCATCTAAAAGAGGTCCTTGAGTAGGGTATGCGGTAGGTAAAGTTAATTCTGTACCCATCTTGAGATGATTGGGGCTGTAAATTAAATTAATTAAAAAAATATATATAACACATAGCTTTTATACAAATTTAAATTTTAAATATTCTTTACTGAGAAGTCTTTTGCAAACATATTTTAAATCATAAAATGGACATATTGCTACCACTGGCTTACATAAATACATTATAATTTTATATATCATAATATTGTACCTCCATCTTAGGTAGGTAGTGATGTTTGGGCTGACTTATATTTTAGCTCTAGTAAAACAAACTGCAGTATTGAGATTCAAGTTTACATGGAAAATATGGACAGTGCCTTAACCCTAAATTTTCTCTGCTCCTTTCAATTTCAATTTTTAGTGAATCATTTTTATACAAATACATATTTCATTACTTGTGACAATGATAACTTTGAAACAGACTGGAGCGAGCAATTCATTCCCAAGGTGTGTTATCATTTATAAAATCATTAATTTGGTAATAACCTTTAACACACAAAAAGACCTTTTGTTTGTTTGTTTTTAAATCATGATATAGAAAATACTCTAACATTTTCTGGGATCCTATAGTAAAACCGTACACAATGTCCCATTAAAGAATTATGGATTCACTGCAATAGTGTTACCGGTGCACTAAGTTTAAGCCTATTTGTGGTATTAATATTATGAACATCACCAATTTTGGTAAAATCATTAATGTTTTTCTTTAAATAAATAACATTTTCTAAAATATATTGAGATGTAACCGTCAATATATTAATTTCTTTAAACTTTAGTTTTAAGGAGTCTTTAGGACCTAGGTTATAGATTGCAAAAGATTGAAGAATACAATACCTGCACAATGATGATAATTCATTAAATTCTTCATCATTTAAATCGCAACCAACAAACTCTCTTATTTTCGCCTGTTGGAAATCTTCTAATTCCTTCTTTGAATTTGGTTTCCCATGAATAGGCATAAACCTATAAGCTTGAGGAAGATTTTTTGTAATTAACAGAGGTGTAACAATATTACCCCTCACAGGGTATAATTTTGGCCCTTTATCTTCTGCAAATAGAACAACTTTATTGTTTTTGTATGAACTTGGATCCATATTTACGAAAGCTTCAGAGTTAACTGCCAATGCATGATCTTTAAAAGAAAATTCAATTTGATTTGATGTTGAAGGTTCGTTCTTATCGATATTATTTTTACTGGCCATCAATAAATGTTTTTCTGCATTTATATCATTATCTACTGCATCTTTCGAAGCGACATCCATTTTAACAAAAACTTGCAGAATTAGTTAAAAAGAAAAATCATAACAGCAGTATTCTAAAAATAATTTAGACACAAATCTTTAATATCTATATATAAATATTTAGAAACTAATAATATAAAACAACCACGTCAATAACACGTATATTACTGTACTTATTAACACGAAAAATGATTTAAAATTAAATGCAAAAATACACTTAATTCAAAATATTTTGACAGCGGACAAACGTTTAGAAATTAACAGATATTTAAGGTAATAAAGTAATATAGATAAGATAAAATCTGATTGCGTAAAAAACTCTTTAAATAAAAAAAATAAAAATAAAAACAAATTTAATTCACGTTAGCTTCACACTTTTTTCCAATTGCATGGAAGGCAGAATACTATAGACATGGTACACTTCGTTCACCACTTGTCCGCCCAAATTTCGCGCCATTGTGTTTTGAATGGCGGAAATCAACGCCACGCTTTATTTTGTTACGTTTATTGTTGTGAGATCATATATATAAATGTACGATCACATTTTTGGATGTGCAATTATATGTGTGTTAGGTTTTATAAAAAAGAGGGTAGTTAATAAATCAATAATGGTATAAAAGCGGATATTGTCAATATTAAGAAGGAATTCAGGATACGGCATCGAGGCTTTACGTATAATACTACTGATGAAGGAATAAAATAGAAGAGTGCACAAGTGAGTTTTATTGTTTTATTATATTTCAGAAGTGGGTATGTAACTCTGTAGAAATATTTGTATATTTTTGCTATTCTTTTTTTGAGTTTTACTTTTATTTTATATTTGCTGCAAATGTAATCGTGATTCATGAAACATTTGGTCAGGGCCACTCTCTGACAATGTGACACGTAGAATGATTATATATTGAAACAATTTTATTAAACGAATAAACAATTTGGCAAGCAATTTCAAAGTAACTTAGCTTGTGAGACGCGTGGTTAGGGCTACTCTCTGACCGTGTAACGCAGGTTAAGCAGAGATTGTTTTGTAAATATCGCGTAATTTTTGTATGCATAATTATGTTGGAATACCCGCTAATATATTATTAATCTAAAATATTAAATTTACTAAATGATTTGAATAAATCTATTTTAATGTACCCTCGATTAAAAATTATCAATTTGCAAATTTGATAATTGAATTTATCATGGCGGTATTTATTTTTTGTGTAGTTTAAAGTATTTCAAAAGTATACAATCAATATTTCACTGATACGTGTGTTATTTTGTATTTTTGGTCAAAACGCGACGAGACGTCAATTCAGTAGAGCACTGACATCTGATTAAAACGGAGAAGCGTGATGGAGTATGACGACCGGCGGTGGCACCTCTATAGCAGCTGTAGTAGCGTAATGTATGTGCGTCTTAGATGACTTATGCAGTCGACAAGCCCATTGCGAGGTAAGACCAATTGTCACAAAAATATCAAGATTTTGATTTTGAGAAGAAGTAACAAAGTAAACCGTAAGGTGTGAATTAAAGCAATTTCATAAATTATTTGCTGACTTAACTGAAAAAAGTGATATATTATATATTTTTATTTTAAATACAATTTTTATAGAATTTTATTTATATGACAGTTTTATTTACCGTAGCTTTGGCGATCCGTTCTTTCTGACTACCCCTCCTAGGGATAAAGCGTAAAGCTAAGTCAAGTTAAGTATTATATGTATGACTAAAGTATATTTTATATTTATGTTTGCGATGCAACGAGATCGGTGTCTGATGTCACCGGAACGCCGGGTGCTGTAGCGGCCGGTCGGAGCTCTAAGAGCAGGCGCAGTTAGGCGCTGCAAAGGACTCTTTAAGCTGACTTCGCTTCGGTGGTGCTGAATATGAAAACTGGAGGGATCGAAGCCCACTGCTAGGCTTCACCGTCGACAGCGCGCGTCATCTACGCAGAAGCCACCGTGCTTTGCAAAGTCCTGCGGGGGCCGCCACCGAACCAGCAAATATCGTAAAAGTGATCGTGGGGATCCATCGCTGTAAAAATGTAAAAGGTCAGAAAGTACAACATTTACTTCTAAAAATATTTTACAAATTTTAAATTTTATTAGGACTCCGCCAGTAAGCTTAGCAACAACAAATTCTAGTGACCAAAAATATTGTATCAAAACAACGATAAGAAACGGTTAATAAATGTCAAATTTTTGAGTACATTTCCATCTGAATAAAGTTATGAAATTATGGCAAGTGATACAAGATATTCTTAAATGAAATTTAAATATAATGAGTCCCTAGAAGTATATTATTATGAGGAAAAGCCAATATGATATAAAAAAAGGACTTGTGCTGACTGACTGAGGTAAGACGCACGCAGAGCCGTAACGGCTGATGGTAGAAACGTGAAATTTGGGCAGATGTTTATTTTCATATTCTGGACATCCACTAAGAAGGGAATTTGAAAAGTTTTAACCCTAAAGGGATGAAATAGGTGTTGAAAGTTTGTATGGAAAAAAAGTTTAATCTGTACCGATTTTTATAAAATTTGAAATTCAGACTCTTAAAAATATTTCATTGAACACGTGTTT
>JAAIXJ010000075.1:683274-722910 GCA_013403705.1 Heliconius hermathena
TAGTGTCGGATTTGAGCTCTTCTGCATTTTTAGCAGCTCTACGTCGAATGGCAGCAAGACGCGGGGCACCTGTACATATATATAGTGATAACGGTACAAATTTTGTTGGCGCAAATCGAGTTTTAAGGGAAGAATATTATAATATACAGCAAATTTTCGATAAAAAATTTCATAAAAATATAACAGAACTCGGTATAGAATGGCATTTTAATGCACCAGTGTGACCGAGCGCTGGCGGTTTATGGAAAAGAGCAGTGCGAAGCTTAAAATTTCATTTGCGGTGAGTTCTAGCAGAACAAAAACTAACCTTTGAAGAATTCACAATTCTTTTGACGCGTCTGGAGGCGTGCTAAAATTCCAGGGCACTTTGTACGCTATTAGAAAGCATCGACGATTTAGATATATTAACACTAGCCCATTTTTATACTGGAAGACCAGGCTATAATGGATTGTCTATAATACAGAAGAAGATGCCCGAACGAGATGGCAATTAACAACTAAATTATTTCGAGACTTATGGAAAAGGTGGAAACAGGAATACCTTCCTCAGCTCTCGATAAGAAGTAAATGGTTAAAAGCTAAACCAGATATTCAAGTAGAAGAAATTGTCGTAATTCATGACGATAACCTACAAGCACAACAATGGAGTCTAGGTAGAGTAGTAGAAATTTTCCCTGGGACGGATAATTACGTACGTGTGGTCACTCTACGTACTTCAAGTGGATTAATGAAACGACCAATTACAAAGTTATCACTCTTACCGATTAAGTCGGAATCTAGCGTCAAATGAGCACAAACAATATAAAGAAAATCCAAAAGAAAGCACACAGAGGCCAGCGAAACGCATATCATTTTTATCACTAGCAACTACATTTATCTTACTTATGAATGTTGTAAGTCCGTCTTACTGCGGATTTAATGTAACAAATTTAAAAAAATATAATGTACTGTATTTGAACCCAATATATAATAACTAATTCAAGACTAATGGACACTCGTAGTTTATTATAATACAATATGTCACCTTATTGGCAAGGCATTAAGGCATATAGTCAATTGGCGGGCTATATGGAAAAAAAAATTAAAAACTCTTATATAAACAATCACTGTAACATTATCCTACAATTGAAACATGAGTACACCGAACTGGAGTACTACAGTCAGCTGCTCATGCGTCAGCGCGGGGACACCGACACCCGACAAAGACGCGAGCTTATCAAAGGACTACGTTGCAAATAGTCTCTTCGGCGTATTAGACGAACGTTTCGCAGAAAAGTATCATCAGTACATTCAACTCTTACAAGCAAACAATAATCATCCACTACACTTATGGAAAAATCAAACATCTATTATTGAGGGTGATATAACTTATTAACACGTACTGAAGTGACTATAGAGAAACAATAAAAAATTATAAACAAGCATATAAATAATATATATCACGCATTAAGCATTATTGATCAGAAATCAAATAATATTTCGTTCAACGAAAAAATAATGTCGGACGAATCAACAAATCAGACACAAAATCCAGCTTTTACAATATATTTATTTACATTTGTTATATACACATATACTCTCGTAGTCACAATATTTAAATATGAATTGTAATGACAAGTTATCTTGACAATATCTTAGAACGTACTGAACATGAGTGCCGTGTCGTTTGTGCTTATATTGGAAATCCACCGGAAAAGAAGCAGCACACTACCGCCACTTAATACAATCGATAATGGAAACAATATCAAATGACGTACGTACAGTGACAGTGACACCNTACTCGTTATTACAGTGACACCTATTACTACACTATACGTAACTTATGCTAACAATATTAAGATGATTGTTATAAAATAATTATTTTACAAAGCTATATATTGTAAAAATGCATTCGTTGAAGAAAATATCAAAGAAATAATTTACAAATATTGTAGGACTCATTTTATTATTATACTATATGAAGAATACGGGTTTCTCTAGCTAACTGTACCTACTGTTTTTATGTTGTCTTTTGTCAAAGCCTCGCTCCATGATAAAAATAATAAAAGCTAAATGATATTCTAAGTAGTAATATTTAAAAAAACGATTTATCTAATTAATTTACTATATTTGTAACTTTGAATTAGATAAACATTGAAGTTTGGGAATAAGATTTGCGTTTGAGCGTTTTTCCATGTCAAATATAAATATTACAGTTAAGAAAATAATTTAAGGCGTTCTGTAAAAATTGTAATATCATTATTTACTGTCAACGTGTTACTTCCATAGTTATTGTTATGATATTTATTAACTCCTTTAATCGTGACCTTTAAAGCAACTTTTTCTGGTTTATTCACTTTTATCTCGCGGCTACCAGAATGAAGTATAGTTTCAGATAATAAAAAAGTCTCTATGTATAATAAAACAGTAAAAATATTTTGTCTGTACATTTAGTAAATTTGACTGAAATGGATATAGGGGTACTTAAAAAGAATAATAGAAAGCAAAAATATATTTTTTTAATTTCTTGTCTGTCTGTCTTTTTGTATGGTCACGTTTTTCTCTGAAAGTACTGAACCGGTTTACTTAAAAGTTTCACCAATTGCTTTGTTTTAACTCAACTTAACATTTAAAGTTTGTTTCATCAAAATCGGGTCATTAAAAAAAGTTATCGGCATTTACATATTTGAACGAACTCAAGGCATTAGTTTGCCTGCGAATGTTATATAGCAGTAAGATTCTTGGCTAAAGATTGACATTCGAAACGTCTTAGTTATATAACTGTTGATAAAAATATATATTTTTAAAGCACTTTTATTCAGAGTACAAACAATAAGGTAAACAAAATTGAATTGTTAGTGAAGGTTACCTTCATCTATCTGTCTATCTATATTTATAAAAGAACATGTACCTGACTGACTGAGGTAAGACGCACGCACAGCCGTAACCGCTGTGCGTAGAAACGTGAAATTTGGACAGATGTTTATTTTCATAATCGGGACATCCACTAAGAAGGGATTTTGAAAAATTTTAACTCTAAAGGGATGAAATAGGGGTTGAAAGTTTGTATGCTTAAATCAGCACCGATTCTTATAAACTTTGATATTCAGACTCTTAAATACATTTCATTGAACACGTGTTTCATGGTTTTTTAGATTCACCCTCTAAGGGTTCAAATAAAGGGTTGAAAGTTTATATGGAAAAATCTTTAAATCGCCATCGATTTTTATAAAAATTTAAATTCAGACTGTTAAAAATATTATTTTGAAAACGTTTTCTATGGTTTTTTAGAATTCAAAGGGTGCAAATAAGCGGTCGAAGCTGCGCGCACCCACTAGTAAATAATAACAGTTAAGTTTAAGTCGTCATTAATTTAACATATAGTTAAGGACCGATTGATCTTCAAAGAAATATTAAGTAAATACATAGGTTCTTCGGTTCGTTCGTTCGTTTGAAATAAATCTATATAAAAATGCCTAAAACCAGCCTTTCTACATGCACTCTGTAATAACTACATATTTACCAATTGTACTAAATGTACAACCAATAATATATGTAACTAATTTAAAAACTGTACAGGAGTTAATATGCAATCATTACAAAGAATATTATGAATCCTTCAAATCAATATTATTAACATTTAAGGCTGTTTCTTAGACATATAAATATCAAATATCACATTGGTCGTATTTTTTAATTCAAAACAATCAAAAGTCCTTATAGAAATTACGTTAATATATTAAAAAAATCATATTAGAATATTACAGATTAAAATAATAAAAATTATATTAGAAGTCGTTTTTGTTTATTAAGATCAATAATCATGTAGCTTAAGCGGGCGAACCCGCGGGCGGGCCGCTAGTATTATATATTCTAAATAAATGCTCATAGAATATTTATATAAAATTGTATTAATATTTAATGACACAAATAAACAGTCGGCTTTTAATGAAAAGGAGTCGATGTTACTAGTATATGTGAGAGTGTTATCGTAACCAATTCATTATCATCATTGGTCATCATCATTGGCTTATTTATATTTAATATTAATGATGTTTGATTTAATGTTTATATTAAAATTTATAAGTAACCATTGTAAGATAAGTTAATATTATTGGTACACGAGATTGTTAGAATGGATTGGTTCACAATCGTATGCATTATACGTATAGTGTCCAACGGTGAGAATGGATGGGTTCACCATTGGCACACTACAAATACTGATGTTTATTTACTGTTGTTAATCTAGCCTCCATGCCGAGTGTTAGGTGATACTACGTGCATGAGGATATGCACGAGGTCAGGATGGTCGAGTGTTAGGTTTTATAAAAAAGAGTTAATAAATCAATAATGGTATAAAAGCGACATATATTGTCAATATTAAGGAGGAATTCCAGATACGACATCGAGGCTAGGTGAATAATACTACTGGTGAAGGAATAAAATAGAAGAGTGCACAAGTTATTATTTTATTATATGTGTTTATATGAGAACACATCTTCGGATGTACAATCAGATGTCTGGATGTGATATCACACGTGTGGTTGTCACTTCACATCTGTGGATGTGAGATGACATATGTGAATATGAGATCACATATGTGAATATCAGATTAAAAACAAACTTTAATATTCAGAATACTAGCGGCCCGCCCACGGCTTCGCCCGCTTAAAATACATAATTATTGATTTAATAAGCAGAATTGATTGACAACTATAATGACTTCTAATATGATTTTTTTATTACTTTAATCTCTATATATAATAAGACAGTAAAAATATTTTGTCTGTACATTTAGTAATTTTGACTGAAATGGATAGAGGGACACTTAAAAAGAATAATAGAAAGCAAAAAGATTTTTTTTGAATTTCTTGTCTGTCTGTCTGTCTATATGTATAGTCACGCTAATCTCCGAAAGTACTGAACTCATTTGCTTAAAAGTTTCACCAATTGGTTTGTTTTAACTCAACTTAACAATTCAAGTTTGTTTCATCAAAATCGGTTCATTAAAAAAAAGTATTGTCATTTGAATGAACTCAAGGCATTAGTTTGCGTGCGAATGTTATATAGCAATCGCGTTGGTAAGCTTCTTGGCTAAAGAATGACATTCGAAACATCTTGGTTATATGATTATTGATAAAAATATATATTTTTAAAGCACTATTATATAATAAAGTAAATAAAATTCAATTGTTAGTGGAGATTACCTTCATAAATCATAACAGTTAAGTTTAAGTCGTAATTAATTCAACACAGAGATAAAGAACGATTTGAAGAAATCTTTTAAGAAATATCAAGTAAACACATAGATTTTTTGGTTCGTTCTTTATCTCTGTGTTGAATTAATCACGCTTTAAACTTAACTGTTATGATTTATGAAGGTAATCTCCACTATCAGTTCAATTTAGTTTACTTTGTTGTATAAAATATTGTATAATAGTGCTTGTGTAAAAATATATATTTTTATCATCAGTCATATAACCAAGACGTTTTGAATGTCATTCTTTAGCCAGGAATCTTACCAGCGCGATTGCTATATAACATTCGCAGGCAAACTAATGTCTTGAGTTCATTCAAATGACGATAACTTTTTTTTTAATGAACCGATTTTGATGAACCAAACTTTAGTAGTTAAGTTGAGTTAAAACAAAGCAATTGATGAAACTTTTAAGTTAATCGGTTCAGTACTTTCAGAGAAAAATGTGGGCATACATATCGACAGACAGACAGACAAGAAATTAAAAATAATATTTTTCCTTTCTATTATTCTTATTAAGTGTCCCTCTATCCATTTCAGTCAAAATTACTAACTGTACAGACAAAATATTTTTAATGTCTTATTATATATATTAGATTATTAAAACATTTAGACCGTTAGACCGTAGCGTTTGGCGCTGCGTTCTCTCTGACTACCCCGCTAGGGATAAAGCGTGAAGCTAAGTTAAGTTAAGTTATTATTAGAACAAGTGAATGAAGTGGTATATTTGGGAAGTATGTTCAGTAGAGATGGAAGATACGAGATGGATGTGGAAAGGCGTATTGCTGCCGGTAACAGGCTTATCGGAGCCTTAGCTGTATTGATGGGACGGCGAAACGTCAGCATATCTGCGAGTTTGGCCGTACACAATGCAGTGTTAGTATCGACGCTGTTATACGGCAGCGAAACGTGGAAATTACAGAAGAAGAATGAAAGAAAGATGAATATCGTGGAGATGCGATCTCGTCGTAGGATATACGGAGTCAGCTTAGCTGAACGAATCCGCAATGAAGAGATACACAGAATGGCAGATGCTATCGAGGATATGTCACGGTGAGAATGAAGAAGAATGGAAATGTGTATCGAACGAATGAATGATGAAAAAATGGAAAAAAAGATTTATGATGGAAAAGTGAGTGGTAAGAGAGATAGGGGGAGACCTCGGTTGACCTTCGAAAACACAGTATCAAAGATACTGGAGGAAGGTCACGTAAAAAGCATTAGTACCCCCCGGAGGGCATGTATGAAGAGGTTGATGACAGTGGACGAGGCGAAAGAGGTATTTAGAGACCGTAGCGTTTGGCGCTCCGTTCTCTCTGACTACCCCGCTAGGGATAAAGCGTGAAGTTAAGTTTTTTAATATTCAGGCTGTTTCATAGAGCGTAATTTACAGAATACAAAAACACAAATAGGTTGAGAAAAATATACAAAATATATTTTCTGGAGCATTTTATAAATATACTTAAGTAAACTCCTTGAATTCAATAGATATACAGGGTGCGGCACATAGATCTCCCCGATTGTAAAGACACACGCACGCACGCGCAGTTGTGCGCACGCACACGCACAGCTGCGCGATAAAATGTAGCAGAGTGGTGGAGGAGGTCACCTTGAAAAGGTCTGTACTTGCCATTGTCAGTATTTCAGCCCAGTTTTGCCCAGGTCAACAGTAATAAAGTCCATTCGAAAATTATAAAAAACATTATCAGTATGAGCCATGGCTTCGTCGGGTGAACACTGTGCGTTCGTAGTTGAGCAGTTTATTAGAAATGGCGGATCACCAATACTGTCACAGCGTTCTTTTCGTATCCACTTTGCGCTTGATCGACATGACCCCGTTCCAGATAATAAGACCATTTACACGTGAATTTCTAATTCTTTTATCAGAGTTGTTGTCTTAAGAAAGAGAAACATGTGCGGAGGATTCTTCACCGAGATCTAAAGATATATCCGTATAAGATTGTGATGGTGCAGGAGTTGAGTGACAGAGACTTTGACTTTTGACTTTGACACTCGTACGATGTTGTGCCACGATTTTATTGAAAACTAGCGGGCGCGCGCAGCTTCGCCTGCTTATTTGCACCTTTAGGGGTGAATTCTAAAAAACACGAAAACGTGTCCTATAAAATATTTTTAACAGTCTCAATTTAAATTTTTATATTATAATACATTTGTCCAAATTTCACGTTTCTACCATCAGTGGTTACGGCTGTGCGTGCGTCTTACCTCAGTCAGTCAGGTACATGTCCTTTTATATATATAGATGTGCGCTGCACGGATGTTGTCCGCTTTTCGGACGAAGCTCATTTTCATCTTACAGGTGCGGTAATAAAATGAAAGTGTATGTTTTCAGCAGGACGGAGCAACAGCACACACATGTCGTCGCTCACTAGCAGTTCTAAAAAATATGTTTCCTGGACACGTTATTTCCTTACGAGGTGATGTTCGATGGCCTCCACGGTCACTGGACTTGACACCCTGCGACTACTTCCTGTGGGGATATCTTGAGATATCCAAGGTCTTTCAACATCGCCCTCGAAACATGGAGGCTCTTAAAGAGACGATAAGAATCGCGGTTGCTGCCATTCCACCCGAGATGATTCGCAGAGTAATGGAAAATTTCCGAGAAAGGCTTACAGAGTGCATTAACAATGGAGGTCGTCATTTGAGTAATGTATTGTTCAAAACTCGTTACTGTAATATGTTATTGTAAATGGCATTCTTTGCACTATATTTAAATAAAAATGATTTGAATTTATGTCAAAAGGTTTTGATTTTATTTATTTCCAAAAGAGGGGAGATCTATGTGCCGCACCTGTATTATAGTACGCATGTACTCGTATCTCGTATCTCTCGTATCTCACTCGTATCTCGTATAGTATATCAGGTAGTTTGGAAGTATTTGAAGAGAAAATGGAGGATTGTTCTTAATAATTTGAGTTGCCATAGTAAAAAATTGTGATAGATATACGATAGGAACGAGAAATAAAAAATAATCTTGTTACAACAAGTTTTCGCCTTCAAAAAGTTAATAAATCTGTTGTGGCTCTGAGTATACATGTATATAATAAAATTCCGCAATGTTTTTTTCATGATAAGTGATTACCGCCGCCCACGACCCCGTGTAACACCAGAGGAGCTACAGGTGCGTTGCCGGCCTTTAGGGTGGAGATAGACGCGCTTTTTGAAGGTACCCATGTCATATCGAACTGGAAACACTGCCGCGGGTAGGCCATTCCGTGGCGCGTGGAAGGAAGTTCCTGCGAAACCGCACAGTAGTGGATTGCCACATATCCAGGTGGTGTGGATGATATTTTAGCTTATGACGTACTGTGCGGTTAGAAAATTCGGCGGCCGGTAACAAGTCAAACAGTTCTTCAGAACACTCCCCATGATAAATGCGGTAGAGAACGCACAGCGAGGAGACGTCTCTACGCAAAGCCAAAGTGTCAAGCCTTTCACAGATCATTGGGTCTCCAATGATTCGAATGGTTCTATATTGTATGCGATTAAATGGTTCAAGCTGATACTGGGGTGCACCAGCCCAGAGATGAGAACAGTACTCCATATGAGGCCGAACCTGGGCACTATATAGGGCCAAACGGTGTTTTGGCGTGAAGTACCGTCTCGCGCTGTTGATAATCCCCAGTTTCTTCGAGGCCAACTTGGCCTTGCTTTCCAGATGATCGTGATACTGGCAGTCATCTGAAACATTAAGGCCCAATATACTGATACTGGGCGCGGCTGTAAGGGGAATGTTTTGAAAGACTGGCGATGCGATAAATGGGATTTTTTTAGTGGTTAGCGCGCAAACTTGTGTCTTCAGGGGTTTAAACTGAACTAAGTTTCTTTCACCCCATGAGGAGACATTGTCGAGGGATGCCTCCACAGAAGACACAAGTTTTTTTTCGGCACTGTTTAGCGTTTTCCCGAGGAGACTTGCTCGGCCGGAGTAAACAGCGTCCACTGCGCGCTGCACGGATGTTGTCCTCTTTTCGGACGAAGCCCATTTTCTGCATCTGCATAGCAAAGAATGCTAGAATCCTCTAACATGTCATTGATATGCAGAAGAAACTGCGTAGGGGACAGCACACGGGAACCTTGGAGAACGCCAGCGTTAAATGGCATATATTTGGAGCAATAACCGTCGACAGCGACATTGATGCTGCGCCCAGTGAAAAAACTGGCGATCCACTTGAATAATTTTCGGAAAGCCCATAGGATGGAAGTTTAGCTGCGGCTATTGAGCTGGGCTGCTCAATAGCCGCAGCACAAAAAATACTAACAAGTAAAGTATATTACACTTTAAGATAAACATACATGGAATTAATGTCTATTGAATGTGATGCAGGATAGCTGCCAGTTTATGCAATAATTAAATTTTACCATTGACATTAAAAAAGCAACTGTTGAGTTTCTTGCCGGCTCCTCTCAGCAGAACTGTAGCTTTTTTTATCTGTTCATTCGACGATACAAAAGTGCTTATAATAATCTACTTGAATAAAGAATATTTTGAATTTAAAACTAAAATGACGTGTGTCCAAAGTTCCTCGTGTAATGTTAAATAACAACAAATATAAATAAAAAAATATTAAATATCTTAAACTTACTACTCACATATTTTTAGTATAACAAATTATTATTGTATCCATTTATTACGTGTATCCATTTAAGTACATCTTTTGATTGTACACTTGTCACACTAATGTCAAAAATCAAAACAAACGGAACTGACTTTACTGTTGGATTCAGTCAGTTTTGAAACTTTATTTCATAGAAAATAAATAAAATGTTGACTTTGTGGAATTTATTCGAAGCTACCCTACTCTGTTTAAATGCCGTCTGTGTATTACATGAAGAAAGATTTATGCAAAAAAGTAATATATATCTAACCTTAATCACTTCTATCTACTTTAACTTCTATAACATATTTTTTGTTCATATTTAAAGTGTTGCATGTTTGCAGTGGGTTGGGGAGCTAACAGACAAAATCAAGGATTTGAAGATCAATCTTCTATGAAGTTTCAAATTTTAAACTTAGTCAGATCAATAAGAACAGTAACGAGAAGTAAGTACTATCTTATACTTTATTATTTATAAAAGTGAATAATTTTATAAACCATATACAAAATAATTTCATATACTTTTTACAAACATTAATCGTACACCTCTAAATAGAATTCTGTCTATCATATAAAATTTCTGAAATAGTATATATCAAATCATTATCACCATGTTGTAACTGACTAATAAATTATATAAATATTTTTAGGGATTAATTCCAAAACAAAGTATCAAGGTCACATAAAATACTTGTGACTATGGGAATATATAATATTTAATATATTCAGGCCATTTGTGGCGCAGAGGCACAGTGTGACTGTAAAATCAACTGGTTGTGGGTTCGATCCCCACTCGAGGAAGTGAAATATTTATTTACATTTATATTTTCATTTCTTTGCTCTGGTGTCAAGGCAAAGCGTGGTGCTGAGTTCTGCCACTCTACACACAATGTCTCCAGAACTCAGTGGAAAGTGGGGAATGGAGTATCTTAATACTAGGTTCCTTCTGCCTACCCTGCTGTGTGCTGGATACAGCGTGAAGCTGATTTAATTAGATTTTTTAATTTATTTAATATATTCATCACTAAATTCTGTGTTTTTTAAGCAAAAGAAGTATGGCAGGACAGTAGTATTTGTTGATTCCATATTTACCTACTGACTAGAGATAAACCGTGAAGATAATACCTGGCCTTACTATTTCTATAATTAATAGTATTACAGATTCTGTTTTGTATTACATATACAAATGTATTTTTGTTTCAGTTCCACTTATCATACTAAATATATTAACAATAGTATTTAAGTTATTATTGGGGTAGAGGAATATGCCGCTCCAGAAACTAAATGTAATGTTGTGTAATATATGAAGTGTTTTTTTATAATAAACCCTACTTAAAAGATAATTTATTATAATAAATTGTTTATACTTGCTTATAACAAATAATAAATGTACTTTTATTTCGCCCTCTTATGAAGATTGGTTATATTTTTAACAAATATAGAAGTATGAGGCCATTATGCAATGAAAATTGTAATGCTAAGGTTAGAGGTTTGATTCCCACTCGGGGGGGAATGAATTATTATTATTTATTAATACTAACCTGCTCTTAATATTTCTTACCAAGATGAAAACGTGGCATTGAGTTTGAATTATGCATTTTTTTGTCAACGAACTTATTTTCGGTGTTTTTGAAGTAAAAAAAATAGATGAGACATCTATTTTTTTTACTTCATTTTATACTAGTGGCCGCCCGCAATTTCGTTTGTGAGGGTTTTGTAGTTTTTATTCATAACAACAATGCAGTTACAGTCAAACATGTCCCCATTTATCAATTGAAATTGCCATCATACTGAACAACTTTAACTGAATTACTATTATAAATGTTCATCATATATTCTAGATCTTCATATTTTATGTCCATCCGAAATGTCAGTCGCCCTGAATATCTTTTAGTGCGGCATTATTTTATTTCTTATAGTTTAGCTGGATCACTATAGTTCTACATCAGATGCGCCAGTCTTCAAAATCTAATATAATCTAGATTCTGTCCAGGCCTAATAGCAGAACAATAAAACGTTTCATTGAAATCCGAATTGAACTTTCGGAAAGTTCCGAAGATATGCGTGTACAGACAGACAGACAAAAATTTTAAAAATGTAGATTCATATGTTATCATTGTTTTATACTTACTTAGAAAACATATAAAAATTTGAACGTAGCGGGACTCGAACCCGCGCCTCCTGGAAACCAACCAGCCGCTCTGACCACTAAGCCATACGTTCTCATCAAGCTACGTCGAAATTTTTATACGCTTGTTACAACTTATTTATGTTGTTAGCATCTCTGTAGGGAGAATATTCTAATCTCGCTTTTGAAGCCATGAATACCAATTTATTGTTACCTTTTGGATTAATTAGAAAATAAAATTACGACATACGTAATATAAATAAGCTTAAATAAATTTTAATAATAATAATTTAAAAAATGCCTCATTTCAGTCGTGGCGTGACTTACAGTCACACTTTGTGTCCCTACTGGTGTGCAACTGACTGGTTGTAGGTTCGATCCCCACTCTAGGAGATGAAATATTTACTTAAATGTATATTTCCATTTCTTCGCTCTGGTGTCGAGGCAAAGCGCGGCGTTGAGTCCTGCCACTCAACAGGCAATGCTCCAGAATTCGGCACATAGTGGAGTGTCTTAACAGTAGGTTCCCTCTGCCTATCCTGCTGTGTGCGGGATACAGCGTGAAGCTGATTTAATTTAATTAATAATTTTAAAAATAATTACTCCAACAAACATAAAACCTTACTAAATAATAACATTATTAAAATGAAAATTATCACAAATCCGATGTATGTATTTTGTAGGAGATTCGTGCAACTACTATAGCTTTTTGCGGCAATTTATATTTAGTATATTCTTGAAAAAATGAAAAGATCTTTACTAAGATTTATAACAAGACTAAGATAAAAAATATTAATAAATACAGAGGAGTCAATGTGTTAATTTTACGTAGATTTATTTGTCACGAACTTGGGGAAAATTGTGAAATGTAGAGAATCTTGTTTCGTGTTACTGATTTTGGTAACTTTCGCACTTCTGTTTGTTCAGTATTTTTTACATTATATAAAGTAATCATTAACTACCATGTATATTCGAAAAAATACGCACACATAAATAATACCTATACGAGTTTAGCTTAAAATTATCAATTCAGGTTACCTTTAAAATGGTAATATAGGAATTCAAATGAATAAAATATATACCGAATTAATAAATACATTAAGTGCTTTCAAACTTTAAATTATCTCAATTATTATATAAATATAAATTTTTAAAAAGTATCTAGGATTTCCCTAATTCGGTAGTAACACGAACTAGGGTAGTAACACATAAATAAAATGACTGCTATTTCGTGAATCGATTTATTGCAATTTTAAAAGAATTAAATGCTGCCACCTATTTTTATTTAATTAAATATTTTTTTATAGAATACAAAAAAACATATATACAAAGTTTTATGTGAATAATTTGTCTTTTTACAACCTTAAGAAATTCTTACGCTGGTCTTACGTAGTAAGCAACATAAACCCGTTACAGTGCAATTCGTAGTCAACTCTGCGTTTGTGCTAATGTCGCTATACGCCATGGGCCTGCAATTTATTTATAAATAGAAGAATAATTTTAAAAAAAGAAATTCCTTTAAAAAAAACTAAGCCTTATAATATCAGGATGTGTCATTTGTACAGTATGAGAGGATCGAATTACTTCCCTTGAATGGAATATATATACTATATATAGATGATGTCATCCTCTACATTATTTTCAATGAAATTAAAATTAAAAAAATACCAATATCAGCTAATAATCTTTAATATATATAATTTGAGGCCAGTCGTGGCGCAGCGGCACGAAGTGTGACTGTAAAACCAACTGGTTGTGGGTTCCATCCCCACTCGAGGAGATGGTATATTTTCTTAAATTTATATTTCCATTTCTTCGCTCTGGTGTTGAGATTAAGCGCGGCGTTGAGATCAGCCACTCAATACGCAATGCCGCCAGAATTCGGTAGAAAGTGGGGAACGGAGTGTCTTAACACCAGGTTCCCTCAGCCTGCCCTGCTGTGTGCGGGATACAGCGTGAAACTGATTATTTTTTTTTGTCTTTAATAAATTTATCATTCTTTATAATGGTACTCAGATATTTTGAACGCTCAATACTTAATAAAAAAAACTTAGACCAGGACGGATGGTCAGTATGGTGGTACAGTACAGTCAATATAGCATGGCCTTGTAACTTGGAAAAAAAATTATCAAAGTGAAAAAAAAACAACTTTAGAGCGGCCACGACTCGTTAACTTTACTATACAATGTACAATAAGTAATAAAGAGTTATGAAATAAAAGAAGTATTCAGTTAATTTGTTTATTGACATTAATTCAAAGTTTTGTCTGGTAAATATAAAAACCAAGTTCCGGAGCCGGAAAACAAGGAAGAAAATTACAATATCTTTACACTAAGTAGATAGTCCTCGAGATGCGGACCCTTAAATAAATTACATCACACCAATAGTTAATTTTGAATTAACAAACAAAAAATATCAAGGTATATCGTGTTTACCTTACAGTATTTATTTATACATTACAACTTAATACAGTCAAAATGTTATTAAAATTAAATATACGTCGTATAAAGGAACTAAATATATATAATCTATAGTCAAATACTATGACCCTAAATGTACGAAATAAAATAAAAAAATCCTCTTACATAATACATCCAAGTTTGCACTGACTGCCCTCCACGCCGCTCTCTTCCAGCGCGCCAGGGTTGCCTCACTTGTGTAATATACTTGTATACTACGAGTACTTTCAATAGATATAGTCGGCGTTAGTCCGGGACTTTTGCAGGACGCAAAAATATGTTTATCATATATAATAGACAACAAAAACTTTCTAAAAAATAATGTTTAAGAAGGTACTAAGACTGTATTGTACTGTTATGTTACTGTACCCCACGTACTTACAAGCTAATTTATTATTTAAACACTAGATGCTGGGTACTTCAAGTAATAATTTTGACGAAAAAATATAATTTTCACCAAATATTAGTTACAAAATCCTTTACTGACACCGATTATATGTGTATATATATATACTAAAGATAAAATGAGAAATATGATCATATTGATAGCGAGACTTAAAAATCTTCGAGGTGAATTAGTTTTAACGATTTTTAAATAAACAACAGAATATAAATATACTGTTACACAACACTATGACAACACTAGCGACGCAACCCTGCACTCTGACTATAATTAGCTTTAGTTCTGGACAGATCGATCGACGTCACAAAATAAACTTTGTTAACACGTGACAAAATATAGATGGCGCTAAACAGTAAAACCGATACAAATATACTGTATACCATAATAAAATAAACTTTTTGGAAAGTCGATAGTCTTTGTTTTATTTTTTTTTTAAGATTAGGTATCGCTTCGCCTCGCCTTATGTTACACAGGAGGTAACATTAAATCGCCTACTTCTTGGCGAGCGTCGCGCTCGTTTCGGACGCATCCGTCTTCTCTTCCGTCTTTACCACTTTACCTTCACCTGAAATGGAGAAGATATATTAAAGATTAAGTTATATATATTTCGAAAACGACTATAGTTTACTAAGCTAAAGAGGAGCCTCTATACTTTTTTACAGGCTTGCGCTTATTATCGCATAATGGGTAAGAAAGAGAACTTAGTATTGAGACTATCCGTTTTTCCCGTTCTTCTGCCCAAATTGGAGAAATTGCGTGTGGCTGCAGGCAGCTGCACGTAAGCTGCTCATTATTTTACTAAAGCCGAAACACAACTGTGTTTATTTTTAATATATTCAGTATCTTAATGCGTAAACAAAAAATATAACAAATTACATGCTCTTTTTAAATACTTTATTATAGAATAATGAATTAAATTTCAATACTAAATAAATATTATGTAGGGGTAAATTTGTATAAAAAGTAAAAGTATTTAAAACCACATTTAAAATATGTATGTGCTCAAACAACGGCCCAGCTTCACTTTTCCCCCGTATACAACGTTTTTGACATCACCATTTTATATGAAACCACAGTTTTGACTACTCTATAAAAATCTAATACAATTAAAATAAAAGAGATTTTTCCAAAAATGAAAGTGTTTTTTTTTTCAAACAAAATAATTAATAACATTATCGTTGTAAAATAAAGCGCCATTTATCAAGAATGGCGCACGCAGACAGAAACCTATCAAAGCGATAACGCCGCACACGCCTCATTCACGAAATCAAGTCGTAGGTAATGGCGGCGACGTTGAATTGTTTAAAATAGAACGACAGATATCCCTTTCTCGTTCTAATATGTTTTTTGAGAATCAAAAGTGTGTTTACGTTATTGGTATCTATTCGTAACTGCGTCACACGAAATACAGGAATGAATAAACATCGTGAAATGAAAAAAAAAGCCCACGGTATCTTGATTAATTTCTTTAGGTATGGGTTTGAAATATTTTACCCAATAAGCTGCCATCGTAAAAGAAACAGACGCTTTCACCTTGTATAACAAGTCAAGACACTATTTCCCCAGTTCGTGGTTGACGGAACTCAACAAATATAACTTTTGTTTAATATTTCATGTCACAAGTAAGTGTGTACCGTTGGGCGTGTCGGGGTCGTGGTCGGTGTTGGAGCGCCTGCGCTTGCGCGGGAACTTCCAGTTGCCGGCTGTGTGCTTCAACTTCGGTAGAGGCTCCATGTCCAATACCTATACAACATAAATATAGTTTTAAAATATTGCACACTCGCAAGCTAATCTCTATAATTGATTGTTTTAATATTTCGTTTCAAAATTTAAATTCACTGACACTATTTTTTTTTTGTGAAATGTAAGATTGGTTGAAATTTAAAAAAACTTACTTTATGTATTTGCCTAAACGCAATTTGTCTCAGGAACTGCTGAGCTGACGCAGTTAAGTCTTCACGCTTCTGCGGTTGCAAGTTGCCTAGGGCGTCCTGGAAAAAAAAACCTAATAAATCTGGAGTGCAAAGGCATTTTCTAGACAAGCATGCTTAACAACAGGATTAATTCGGTCAACTGCAAGCCTATTTTAGTATTTAAATAAAAGCTCTTGAAAGACAAGACAGACGGACGGACGGTTTTTTCTTTATATGTGCTATAAACGTTGCTTCATACGAAATTTTAAGATTCTGGATTCATAGGTAGGTTTTGATTCCCCCTTGACTTGGACTTGAGCACTATCCTTATAGGCCCTGAGTCAGTCGTTAAGTTGGGAAAGTTCAGGCAGCTTGGATCCCTTATGCATGAATCTGGAGACATCGATCACGATGTCCATTGCAGGATAAGCGCTGCTTGGGCCTAATGGCGGAGGTCAATGGTGTGGTCTGCGACCGCAGAATACCGTCCAAGCTCAAGGGGCTGATATACAAGAACACCATCCACCAGAGTAGGTTAATTAAGACAGATCCTGGCAACGTACGCCGGGATTAATGCCACGAGGTAGAAGACCTCAAACAAGTGATCTTATAAGGGTTCCGTTTTTTCCATTCGACATACGAAATCCTAAAAATTATTGCGTGAAGCCCAAGATTCGCAACAAAAGTAAATTTTAGTGTAGAAAGAAAGAAGCAGAGCTAAGGTAGCACGCACCACGAGCTCCTTCTCGCAGGGGTCGCGCAGGCCGGGCCCCGAGTCCAGCAGCAGGCCGCCCGCCACCGCCTCCGTCACGCGCCGCAGCGCCTCGCCCGGCGACAGCGCGCCGCCCGCCGACTGCATCACGCCCGACACCAGCAGCTCCATCGCCTGTTACGTTGCAATTACAACACGTTTACTAACTGTGCTAGCCTATATTCATTAATAACAAGCAATACACTCACATAAGGATCGAGCGGCGTCCAGTTGGGTATCCGCCGGCACAGGTCCCTCATGATGCGGATGATGATGACGCACGACTGCAGGCTGGCGGCCCTAGCCTGCACCCACCACACCAAATTATAAAATGGTATACACCCAAGTAAAAACAGCACGGTGGTGTCGAGTCGCATGACTTGTTTACTCTATTTTACATAAAGTTATCATAAATTATAATTTATTTAGCAAAAAGACCTTAGGAGATTCACAGTAGCCGAAAATCGAAACGGCATATTTACCATCATTCGTGAATTAAATTCTTTTTATATACGAAGCATAAATTAAATGAATATAATCTGATATAAAGCTCCTCCAGGCCGTATATTCATGCGCCCGCGACTCGACAACTCCGCTAAGTAAAGCCGCTTCACACGTGAGGACTGGCTGCGTCCCCCGACACGAGCTCCCGTGACGGACCAGCGGACCAAGGGTGACATTCAAGAGTAGATCGGTGGTTATGAGTTCGCATCCAAGTACACAGAATTTGAAGTGATCATTTATTTTGTTATATGCTTTGCTTTTTAAATATATGACTACCATAGTTTTCTTGATATATATTAATTACTTTATTTTTTTTTTAAATTGATAATTTCATCGAGTCTACCCTATCTGGCCCATCACTATTTTAATATAATTTTTATTAAAATATATATATTCTTTGTTATATTTTTAAGAGTATTGACAACATTTGTCTTATATTTTAGTCTACACTATCATCACCCTAGAGGCTCAATGGCGGGAAACGCAGCTTCGCTCCTACGAGCACTTGTAGCCACATGTTCAAGGGAGCGGAATATTTAATATAGCAAAATTTCAACTAAAACAAAGGCTACTCGGAATGATATAAAAAACGAAAAATAAACATGTGACTAAAAAATACGTGCGCACTCCCACATAATTATTCAAAATGGTTACTCTATTACAGGGGTTCCCAACCTTTTCTTTCTTTAATAATGTAGATTTAATTATATCATTATGGTCAAGTGGGCCACTTGAAGGGATGACTGGGACTCTTAAAATATAAATTAATATAAAAACCGCATCTGTATTATAGTCTAGTTTTAAATAAAAGATAGAGTATGAGAATTATTTTACAAAAATGTTTCCTTGGCTTGGGATTAGTTTAAGGACCACGCGGCTGCTGGTCGGGAACCCGCCTCGTGGGGCGCTGTGGGGTGGAGTGCGCACATGCTAGATGTGGGCGAATGTACCTGGAACCACTTGGCGTGCCGAAGGGCGGCCAACGCGTCCAAACACTTCTGCCGCGGGAGCACATCCTTGTCGTCTCGCTTTATGTCGCCTCCCTCTAGCGACAATACAAAGGGTGTTTGACCATCGCCGTCCACGCAAACGGGGCAAACATACGCGCCGGCGCTAGCAAACACATTATAGCACAACTCAGACATTCCTACACATTCGACGGACGCAAATAAGGCGTAGGATGGCGATGTTTGCTCCGTTTCAGTAGACCGATATACCACTGCGGGGTCCCGCGCACGTGGTATACGGATGATCAAAAATCCTTTTCTTCTCGCTGCTTACCCTACTCACACCTAAAAATAAGCATTCAACACATTTGCCCATCGGGCGTCACTTGAACAAATTATCTCATCTTACAAAAATACCATCAGACAAAACAAATATATATATAAAGATATAAAAAAACATATTAGAATCTATAATAGATAGTTTGTTCTGAGAGAGAATCTGAGGAAACGATTTCGACAACCGATTTCAAAAGCGTTTCAATTTTTTTTTATATAACAATAGCTTGAAATCGTATGGGAAATATAAAGAACTTTAAAAGTTTCCAGAATGTTCGGGCATCAGTATAAATAATTCTGATTAAGCTAAATACTATCATTGATACTATCATTGATATTGTTAAAAAAAATGAAAAGAGATTAATAAAAAAAATCGCGACTGAAACTTCATAAAAATAACGTCCATCCACCCGCATCTTCTACAGCATGTGGCCGTACAAGATGTGCAGCCCGAACATATCAAAGCAACTTCACGGCGGGGCATGAACCAGTTGTCGAACATCGCGGCGGCGGCGCGCGCGCGCACTCACCCGCGGGCTCGCGCATCACGGCCGACGTGAGGCTCACGAGCACGTTCACGCTGCCGTCCGACACCTGCACGGCGCCCTCGGCGGCCAGCAGCTCCACCTTGTACTTGGGCTCCTCCACTGACCCCTGCTAACGTAGGAAACATGTAAGGACGAATACAATGTTAGAGGTCGTCGGGACTCGACGGCACGCCAGAATATAAGCGCACCTTAACTTTGTTGAGATGCACGGGCAGGTCGGCGGCCACGCGCTTGAGCAGCGTGACGGTGGGGCGGTCGTGGCACAGCACCACGAGGCGCACGTCCTTGTCGCCGCGCAGCAGCAGCCCCTTGGCCAGCAGCCCCACGCGCATGACGCCCTTGAGCGCGCGCGCGGCGGGAGCGGGCGCGGCGGCGGCGCCGGCGGGCGCGGCGCCCGCGCCCTCGCCCGGCGCCGGCGTCGCCTCGTTTTCACCGACGAATGAGAATCTGGAAACAATGTGTGTCAGACTAGAACACTTATTGCCACAGTGAAGAAATCATCCAGAATATTAAATATGACATGACTAAAAATTTTAGTTATACAAATTATTATCTGTGGTTATTTTAAATTAATTATCTTTTATATATATATTCATTTTATACATATATTCAGTCATTATGCATTTAATCTACTTTTAACAAAAGTAATCCTAAATAAAGTCTCAAAATCAATTAATATTTTTTTATAAAAGTTATTTAAAAAATAGTTATTTATATCTTAAATTCAATATAATTTCATTGATTTCCCTAAAACAAACCAATAAGTTTAGTTAATAACTAAATAATTACTTACAATTGATTGTCACGTCCATCTTCTTTTCCTTCAGGTTTTTCTTCTTTCTTTTCTTCAGGTTTAGCTGGAACTTTTGGTGGCACAACACCCTACAAATAAATCACAATTTTAATTTCTTACTTTAACGACAAAAACGATAAAATAGAAATAATTATGTTCCAAAAACTCTTATTATAGTTACATCATTTCAACTAAGCTGGCCTAATTGTTCTGTATGTTTATTCCTTAGGATCAATTTCAAAAAGTATCTAAGTATTAAATATAGTAAGTAGTACCTTTGGTCTGGCATGATCAGCGAGCGCGTCAGACAGCGACTTGAGCGCCTTCTCGGTGTGGGACACGGCGCGCTGTATGTCCTGCAGCTGCTGCTCCGTGGGGTAGATGTCGGCGTGCTTGGCCAGCACGTGGCGGTCGTCGGACGTCTCGGGGCGGCGTCCTACGGGACCGTAGCCCATGCCCATGCCCTATGCAAGAAAGATTCAATATTGTTTAGGTATAATGCTTGACGGTCATACACATTCTTAAATAATATCATTCAAAGATGCAAACAGATTCCCTTTAATTATCTCATTTATATTAAATACAATTATTTCGATATTAATAAGACTACTTTTATAAATTACTCACATGATGGTGATGATGATGTGGTCCGCGCCACCAATCTGCGCCTTCCCAGTATACACGTTCTTCTTCTTCACCACTCTGTATAAAAGTCAATTGTAATAATTATTTATCTTAAATACAAATTATACAGACAGGGTGTGACGCGATCGACGGATCAAAGATTGTCCATGGATAGAGGTGAGGTCCTCTACCTACCTATCCTACCCATCTATCCATTTCACCCCCATTTATGTTCGCCGATTTTCAGTAGTTCGGCAGATATTTAAAATTTTATTGAATTTGTGAGTCATGGACAAAATTGGATTCTTGATGAGTTGAGTCTGCGGCTCATTATTTTTAGGGTTCGGTATCTTTAAAGCAAAAAAGGAATCCTTATACGATCACTTTGTTGTCCATCCGTCTGTCTGTCTGAATCAAAATTAATAAAAGTAAAAAAAAATTAAACACTAACGTCAATCATACGGCGACGCGCCCACATTTCATCGCGGACGAGCATGCGCTGAGCCTTCGCTTCCGCCAGCTTGCGTTGATGCATCGACGGCTTCACCTTCACCTCTAGGTCAGGTTGCACCTATAATATTATATAACGTATGCACCTTATTCAATAAATTTATTGAATTAAAGAAAGTGATTACAGAAGAAAATGATTAAATGAATGTATGTGTAGTTTTGTATGATCGTCCTCATTGTATTTCGTCATCATGTGACGCTCGGATCTCTTGGCGGCGCGAGGCCACCAGGCTCGACGAGCGCCTCAAACCTTTTACTTGGTAATCACCGGACGTGCGTGGGTGGGGTGTGGGGGTGTGGGAGTGGCGGCGTACCTTCTTCTTGTACTGCAGGCGGTGGCGGCGGCCCTTCATGTGCATCTCCTTGGCGTTGGGGTCGTTGAACTTGCAGTCGCAGAGCTTGCAGTTGAAGCTGAGCGCCTTGCCGTCGTCGCCGCGGATCTCCTCGATGTAGTCGAGGCCCACGGGCTGCACCTCGGGCTCGTCGTCGTCGGGCGCGTCGTCGGGCGCGTCTGCGGGACACACGGTGCTCAGCCCCCCGGACGCCACGAACGCGACTACCGGCGGTCCCGCCACGCTCTTTTTGGCTATGAGCAGAAGTCCAATTTTCTCTCTCTCGCATACATACATAGAACATGGTGCATTTTTGGGCCTTTTTCTATGATTGGGACCTCAAAATTAACTTTTATATTTATGTGCATACACATGTTGGTCCATAAAAATTTTCAATTGATTATTGAAAACTTTATAAAAATATATATTTTATAGATATATGTCAACATATTTACTTATATTTCAATTGAGAAGTCTAAAAAATATTTAGTAGGGTGAATGAAAACAAAAAAATGTGAATAAAAAAAGGCCCACACTCACACTCCATATCTGTACCGAGTGTAAAGTTTAACGAGAAAATTAGACTTGAAAGCTCAGAGCTGACCGACGGTCCGCAGGCCGCAATACAGATGTGGCGTGCGGGGCGCGGGGCGGGGGTGAGGGGTGGGGGGCGGTACCTGGCTGCAGCTTGGTGGGCTCGGTGGAGGGGATGGGCTTGCCCAGCATGGTGTGCAGCTTGACCACCTTCTGGTGCTTGATGCCGCGCACGTGGGCGGCGTAGGCGTCGGCGCCCGTGCACGTGACGTCGCACAGCTCGCAGCGCAGCGCGGAGGCGCCGCACGCGCGCGCGCCGCCGCCCGCGCCCGCGCCGCCCGCCGCCGCCAGCTTCACGGCCGCCTCCTTCTTCTTGTGCTTCTGCCCCTCCAGGTGCTCCTTGTACGTCTGCGGGCCCGCGCACGAGATGCGGCACACGTCGCAGTAGTGCAGCTGCTGCGCCTTGGGCGGCGGCTTGGGCCTCCGCTGCTGTCCCGCACCTACTCCACTCTTATTGTAATTTTTCCAACCACTGGCGACAAGGATGAGACTAAAGTTAACCATTAAGCGATTACTCTTACCGCAACTGACATTGTTAATATTACTTACAGATTTATTTTACCTTTTATCAATATCATTTTAATTGAACAACGTTAAGACATTATTCTCTATTCACCTACATTACAAACAATGTGTGTTGTTGAACCCAACTTCCGACAGTCTACTAAAGCAATTGAAAAAAAAAACTGTTTTTTAATGGGAAACAATCATGTTATTTACATTCAAGACTCTTTGAGGCTGCAGTACAATAGCATAATTATCATATTTTTTCACTTTTACACTGTGTTTGCTGCATATAGCATGGTAGGCTGAGAAAATCTAATATTAAATCACTCTGTTCTTCATTTTCAGCCCCCATGAAATATTGTGTATTACAGCAAGAAAGAAAATGACAATAATTAATTAATTTGAGTGGGCATTGAACCCACTAACCATCCCAGCTTACAGTGAGACACTGGCACTGTTACTAAATATAATCATAAATAGGTAATTTGAACTCACCCTCCGCCGCCGGTTTTGTTCTGCTGCGCCACATACATGGTCGCCGCGTTGTAGAGAGCTGTATCATAAGCAGAGGTGCCCCTGTTAGCCGTCTCTACAACAACACAGCGCGATCGCCCCTCAATTTTACATAGCTCGTATATCATACTCGTGTGCTAGCTAGCTAATTTTTTACTATTTACCCTTAATACTTGTCAAATATAACAACCCTAACAGGCAAATGGAAGTAATACCACAAGGAAACTTTTATTGTTCATAATAATGTATCATTTACTTATACTATATATTATCAGGTCAGCAAAATTACTTAAGGCTTCATAAGTAAATAAATAGAATATTTTATAATACTTTGATTTATATTGAAATTTATAATTATACTAACTATAGAAGATTAATTGTAAATTTTACTTAAGTCTGACATTTTATGATCTGCACATGTATAAAGAAATTAGTCTATACAATTAAATTAAAATATTAAATATTCAAAGTATAAACACTAATCTAAACTATAGTACAAATAAGAAATATTCAAAAATGATTTATCACTTCATATTTGTTCAATCAAATAACAATATATTATCATTATTATTTTTTAATGTTTTGCACAATATTGTAAAATATATATTATCTTCAATATTTATATTTGCCAATGTTATGCAATGTTGATATATAACTCAACGTGCCCCCTTGACTCTATCTGATATTGAATTTTACTAAAACAAATAGGGTGTTTTATTACAGTGCTGTTATAGTAATTGACTTAAATGAACCAATTATGTCAATTCTAATTATTAAAGACACAACATTAGTTCTAAAAATCTATAAATATAAAAGTTTTAAAATATTTTCTAATAAAAAAGGATTGCACACAAATAAATGCCACTTGGGATTTTGCTTAAGCTAAATGTTTTTGGATGCTTTTTATTTGTATTTTATCCAAATTTCTGTTCTATTTTCTAACTAAAAGAAAATAATGTAAATTAAGTTATTTTGTTCACTGACTTGATAATTATGTAACCTAAAAAAAATATTATTAAGGTATAAAAATTCTATACATTATGCTATATGACTTTCAACAATTATCATTTTAACTATTAGAAATTTAGTTTTTAATTAAAAAAAAATTGTTCATTAAAAAAAATATTTTTTTATTATTTGTATGATGTTAGAGTAGGTAATCTGTAAACAAACTAACACAATGAATATCGTTTTTTCTTGTCTAAGAAAATTGTTATATACAATTTCTCCGTTTCGTTTCAAGTTATAATTGTTTTGCAATAATCTAAAAAAAAAAGTTATAAAGAGTCAAGAGGGCTATCGGCGTGTGTGTGTACTCACGCTTGGCAGGCTGCGCGGCGGGCGCGGAGTAGGGCTGCGAGGGGTAGGAGGCGGCGGCCGTGGTGGCCGTGTACACGCTGCCGTACGCCGCCTTGGCGCCGCCGCCGCCGCGCGCGCCGCCCTGCCCGTACTGCCACACACCATTACATACATACAAGTTCAAAAAAAATTAAAGGCACAATATTTTATATTACCTTCAAATTTGTTTGTGTAATATTCATTTGTATGTTAAGCTGTACGAATAAACAATTTAAAAAAATACATATAAAAAAAAAGCCAATGTAGGAGACCTTTATTAATTTATAAAGATTGAAAGGCTCAAATATTTTTATGTTTTCTTGACAATAATATTAGAAATGATGTTGTCTATTGCCTGACACTTAGTATGGTTAGTATGTTTGTAGACGATTATAAGGTAGTCCCCTCCCTATGTAGTAAAAACTGTGAAGTGTATTTCTTAAGTTTTATAAATTCACCTGTGCGTACGTAGCCGGTGTGGAGTACGCGGGCTTGGCAGTCGCGTCGTACGCCGGTTGTGGTTGCGGCGGTGCTGCTGCGGGGTAGGCCGCCGCGGCTTGCTGGTAGTAGGCGCTCTTGCTGGCGTCGTAGGCGGACGCGGCCGCCGCCGCCGCGTGCGCGTGTGCGTGAGCCGCTGGATCATAAACTCAAACATGAAACAGTTATTATAGCAGGGAACACTAACTTAACAACATTTTCAGCTCTATTATACAATGTTTTTCTTTTTAATCTACTTATATATGTGACCAGCCATGAAGAGATTGATAAGTCAACTTATATCAGTCATAAACAGTCTTGTAAAGTATAAGCTGAGCTTTGCATTTGTATGAGTGTTCACTTATAATATCAGTGAGATGTCAGCCATTGAGTATGGTGCATTTTTTGCTTGGCCTAAACTGTTTTTTGCCAACTGGCCTACATCTCTTGTAATAATAGCTACATCATATGTTTATTTCTAATATTACTTTTTGCTTTCAAGTTATTAAATGTGATCATGAAGTAAAAAACAAAAAAAAAATTGACTCAATACTGTTATAATGGAACAATTAATTTTTAACACAAAAACAACACATCACATGAGAGAGTGCGGATTATGAGAATACAATATCTGGCCTAATAATAAACTTAACATTTAAAAAAAAATTTTGGCTTTACTCCTAGCAATCACTCACAGTAATGCCAAGCTCAGCTTAAACCTCACGAACTATAAGAGCCCACTACCAAAAATCTTGTAATTAAATATCAGTTGCGGTGGTCTAAGGTATATTCTCTTTGATTTTTTGAGAAAACCTGTCAGCCAATATGCAATATTATGTATATATAGAGAATCTAAATTTTATATAATTACTATTTTAGATAGAGTAAAGACAAATTTATATAATAAAAAACTTTAATTAAAATTATATTGATTATCTATTTTATAAAATCATCATTTAATGCTCAGAAGATCAGCAGAAAGAATGTATTACAAAACACTATGGTGGTGCCAGAATAATTGTTTTGCCATAGTCCATTTTGATTAATCTCTTTTGGATCTAGATTTTTTTTAATATAACTATTTAAATATTCTAAGAAGCAAGAATTAAATTTGTAAGATTATTGATGTGAAATAATAATTACCCATGGAATAAATGTCAAAATTTATGAATATTTTACAAATTAACAAAATGAGGAGCAAGTTTATAGTTATTTCTTTTTATGCGAAATAAATAAATTGATCATTGATTTATATAATTGATTTATTTTGATTATTAATGTCTTTGAAGTTTAAAGTAAAAGTGATCTTGACTGGATTGTCAAAACAAAATATAGAATTTGTTAAAACAACAATGACTGTTCTATGTTATTGCAATTTTATTATTTGTATAGAGATTTTTTTTGTATATGGACAATTTCCTTCATGATTTAACAGAACTGTATTGATTAGCATTGGTAAGTCATAGACATAATATTTTCCATAAGTGCTATATTTATTTAATTTAATGAAAATCATCAAAGAATCGTTTGCTGGATCTGGATTTGGTTACATACCTTGGGTGGCGGCTGCGGCCTGATACGCAGTGTCGTATCCTGTTGCTGCGGCACGTTGGGTCCCGTACGTCGCGGCGGTCGCAGCCGGTGCCACGGCGTACCCCGTTTGGCCGCCGTAAGCAGCGCTAGCTGTTGCCGCGCTAAAAACACACCATATACCGTTTATTTCCTAATAAGTACCACTTTCCGACAAAAATATCACGATCAATACACATAAGACGCCATTTTGATTACATAGAAATGTGAGCACACGGCTGCGTATCAGCTCATGTGTGATTACAAGGATTCCAGATCAATTTTAATCACTATTTGACAATAAACAGCTTACCCATATTGGGTCCCTCCATGGGTAAACCCAAAATAATTATTTGCTGCCATCATTTACCAGTTTTCCACCTAAAACTTATTCACACACCTCCCAGCGGAAAACGAGAAATAAAAGACCGGCGTTTTGTCTATGAGTCTTTGCTATAATAAATATGGCGGCTAAATAGCATAGACAAATGACAAGCCAGCAAAGAAAATGAAATTATTATAAACATGATGCAGATTTTTAGGAAAATACAATAAAATTATAATTAGTATTATAAAACAAAATATTAAAATATATAATAAATAAAATACATATTAATAAAATTTCCTGCTTATTATAGGGCAAAAATTCACCAGTTTATAATAAAAATTAAAAGTATGTAGTTAATTATAACTTTATTCTTTTAATCTAAAAGTAACAAACTAAAATCCAATCTACGCAGCCATATACAGATAACATCAATACTATACAGTACAGTAGTCTAAGCCTGGCCGAACACACACAATATTATTGTCAATACTATATAGTAAATAATATTGTTCAATATATAGCCCCGCATACTACGCAATATTATTGACAATATTTCGTCGTGAAATCTCACACAGTCGTACACTAGCTTTAATTGTATGAGTACGTACTAAGTCTAAAATGGATAGAAAGAAAAAAACCGTTCCTTTATTTATTGTTACATACAATGCTTACTTATAACAAGAGAAAATAAAAAAAATATCAAAAACTGCATAAAAAAAACTGAGTTTAATCATTTCAATATTATTAATGAACTTCAACTAACAAAGATCATTCGTGGCCCAGTGGTACAAAGTGTGACTGTAAAGGTTTTGGGTCCTATTCCCGCTCGGGGAAATGAAATATTTAATATTTTCATTTCTTCATTCTGGTATCGAGGAAAAGCGCAGCTTTGAGTTCCGCTCAACACGCAATGCCTCCAGAAATTGGTGGAAAATGGGGAACGTGGCAAAGATATTGTTACTAACGAACCACTGCTTAATACCATAGTGAAGAATGTAAGTCCCTTAATAAATAAAAAGCTTCACGCCGTATCCCGCACACACCAGAATAGGCAGGGGGAACCTAGTGTTAAGACACTCCGTTCCACACTTTCTGCCGTCTTCTAGAGGCATTGCGTGTTGGGTGGCAGAACTCAACGCAGCGCTTTGCCTGGAGACCAGAGCGAACAAATGGAAATATAAATTTAAATAAATATTTCATCTCCCCGAGTGGGATTGAAGCCACAACCAGTCGGTTTTACAGTCATGCTTTATTATATAAGCCGCGACTGGCTTCTAGTCCCTTTATTATGGTAATTAATGAAATTATATCTTCAGATTCCCTCTGGCTACCCTGTTGTATGCGGCATACATTGTAAAGGTAATAAAAAAAAATGTAAATATCGAGCAGCTTTTTTAACGTACTATTGTTCTTGCTTTATCGCGATATACTTCAATAGATACATCTATTCCATAGCTCTGGAAAATTTTCCGTGGGAGTAGTAATATTAATATTATTTTCGCTATTTATATTGTTTTCATCGTCCATTTTGAATAAGAAGCATAAGCGGCCGCCCCCTCTAAAGTCTTTTTTTCAACTAAGATATTGCCGCGCGTTCGCACACGACAATATTATTGATATTGCCTACCCAAATATTGTAGTGGCAAAAACAGAATTTCTAAAAATCTACAATAATGTCGACGAAACCGCCGCACACACAATAACTATTAACAAAACGTACTTTATCAAAATCAAATCAAATCAGCTTCACGCTGTATTTCGCACACAGTAGGGTAGGCAAAGGGAACCTAGTGTTAAGATACTCCGTTCCCCACTTTCTGCCAAATTCTGGAGGCATTGCGTGTTGAGTGGCAGAGCTCATCGCCGCGCTTAACCTCGACACCAGAGTGAAGAAATAGAAATATAAATTTAAGTAAATATTTCATCTCTTCGAGTGGTGATTGAACCCACAACCAGTGCAACCACATAATATACAGTACGGTCAACGAGTCGTGGTCGCCCTGATGTTAGCTGTAAATGGCTGCGTAGATTTTATTTATTTTCTTGTCTAGTGAAAAATGCGCAAAAATTTAGAAATCCTTACTTCAAGACGGCCACGACTTGTTGACCGTACGTTGAGTTAAAATGAGGCGGACAATAAAAGCTTTTTGCTATAAAAAATTGCAGTTGTTTTTCGTTTTATAAGCTATTTTCAAGTATGCTTATTAGCATACTTGAAACGAGCGTGCTACTCAAATGGACAGATTTGCTTTTATTTAGCATGCTTTTTTGAGAATATTCGAATATAAGCGTGCTCAAAGCTAATAATGGAACACACTCGCGCTTAAAGAGCATGCTCTTTAAGCGCGAGCTGCATTAGTCGATATTCTATGAAATTCTCTGCCAGTGTTGTAGTGCAATAAGTCAAATACGGAAAACCATCTCTGGTAATTGTAGCAATACTTTCTCCCTAGAAGGATATATATCTGACATCTATAATATGGACTGACACGTGTTTTGGATCATAACATGATATACTTAAGAACCCTTTTTGTATAGTCAACTTAATGATTTTGGAGTTATTATATTTGGTACTTTGGCTTAAGGTCTTAAAAATAATTTCTGGTGATTGTCTAAATCATGCCCTTTAAGAAGCTTGTAATTGCGACCATTTCTAAATCGGCAGCTATTAGTTCTTTAGCTGCTAAACATATAGTAAAATTAGTAAGTAGTAGTCTGTAAAGGTAGAAAGGTATTTTAATAAACAGTATGACGGGCAGTTTGTATATAATTTATTGTTATACATTACAATAATTTTGTACATGATATTTGTGTTCAAGCAAATAAAATGCAATATGTATATATAAATAGATAAAACTTCATCTTCAAATTTTACAATAAATACAAGTACAAAAAAATTGATAATTTCCAAAACATTGTTCACTGATATAACAAAAAAACATTGAATAAAACTGCCAAATGTGATAATTATGTAATGTTAACAACAATGACATATCTGAATGCGGCTGTAACAAAGTTTCAATACAACATATAACTTATTGTACGAATTGCATTTTACCTCATTGAACGACAAACAATAATAATTACATATATATTAATTTCAACAATGTTTTAACTTTACAATTGCAAAGTGAACAATGCGCACCAACCTGGCAGTGATCGCGTCCACACCTGTGCCCAGAATATCACTGGTTCAAATTTTTATTTTAAACTTAGTTGAATGAATATAAGAAGCAATATTGGTTGAGTATATTTGAAAACAAATTTTGAATGCATGTGTTTATTTATATTATAAATATCTGTATAAAAAAATTAAAAGTAAGATGTTTTCTACCAATTGGCGTTGCTCAACACTGCGTTATGAGTTATTAAATAACTGTAGCGTCGAAGATGGGAGTCATCACCCATCATACTTCAGTCACTTGACAACATAGAATGCAGCATGTCACAAAACGGTATTTACATAAAACATGCATGATATTCATATATTAGACCATTGAAAAGTCAAAGTAAAAAAATCCTTTTATTTATTTTTGTGTATATATATTTTTTTGTATTTTTTTTTGTATTTTATATTTTTTTTAATAATTTTTATAATCTTTATAAGTTTATATATTTATATAATTTTCACTTTCTTTTTATTTTTTTGTATTTTCTTTGAATAAACATCCTTTGAGATACTATTACAATAGATATATATATAAAGAGTTTTCTTACAGATTATTCATTTTAAAATTATTTATTGTACTTTAACATCCGGCGCGGCATTGTTGCCTGCTAAGTAAAATCGATATAAAACTTATTATAACAACACTTAAATAGCCGGCGAGTGACTGTTCAATGTTGCAAGTTATTCAAAGCAAATACGAGCTGCAAAGTTCTTTATAAATAAAATGTGATGTTTGCAAATAATACATAAAAGAACAAATATATAAAATGCGAACAATAATTACATATAATTTTTTTTACATTAATGTAACGTTAAAACTGAATATAAAAAATTGACACTAAAAGACATGATGTGTAAAATGGTTGGTGGACATTTAACAACAAACAATTATTTTATTTGTATATACGCTAAGATAACAATTGTACAATCTTTATGTAATTTTAAAGATATGCTCTGTTATAATAAACCTCGGTGTTAGAAACAAGGCAAAAGCTGTGTGGGTGACGGTTGATACACACCTAAGACTATCTGAGAGCATCTAATAACTTAAAAACACAAAATTTCAACTGTTATTAATGCTCACAATATTAATGCAATAGAAAGTAACACTTCCAAATGTTTTTAATATACATTTTATGAGGAAAAATTATAGCAGGAGCCCTCATATAACCCAGTGTTACCAACTTATCACCTTTAACTGGCACAGCTTGATCAAATAAGGCAACACAACAATTTAGCACCAAACTCTCACTAACACAACATATAGCACCCTTACACATTATTGTTTACAGTAATTTAATAATTAATTAAAAAACTGCATTTTTTTCAAATGGAATGTGGGTTATATATAAGTTAAAAAAAAATTACATTATATACTTTGAGGCAGCCGTATCAATCGCTTTCACACTGAAGCACCGCCGAGCATAAAAAACTATACAGATACAATAAATTCAAGATTTTTTTTGTCATTTACTCTTTACACAACAAGTGGTATATACACACCTCCCGCCCCGACTATGTACAGTTAAATAACTTATAAACAACAATATAAATACGAATAAAAATTAAGGACGCATCGAGGCAGCACCGCGTTATATATGTTAGTATAGTAAGTCACCGGGAAATGCAAGTCCAATGTACTAAATAAATCAGTCATTTTGTTCAGTAATTTCCTTGTAAGCGTAAGGCCGGCGTTAAGTTACGAATCAACGCGTAAATTCTCTTTTTTTCAATATGAAAACTATAATTGGATATTATATTGTGATTTAAACGTGAATGGCACTATGGGCTTGAAACATATGTTCATAGTGACATTATATGAATAAATAAATAAATAATTATTTTAAATTAGCGACTAAATAGTGGAGATAGCTATGTTAGGAACTATGTTAGACAAATATTAAGAGACCAGTCTTTGTTTTGTCGCTGTTTCTAAATTTTCATTCTAAATATGTATGTATATTATGATAATTAATTCTTTCAAATCCAAGATATTACATTATTTCAAAGAATAACATAATTAACGTTTCACTTCATACTCAGAATATAATTTAGCCACAGCGACCATAGTGCATTATTGTCTCTACAGGTGTTCCGGGACTCGGCCACACATGTAAGTACTATATCTAACAATAAGACTTACGGAATCAGTCACATATCACAGCCCGCGAGGTTTAAATACGGCTCTACTCTGGACTGTATCCTATATGTATTACAATATATTTATAAATCTCTTTAAAAATATAACTCGAACATTACTTATAGTGCTTATTGCGTAGACCACCAGCCTTTGTTCCAATAGTTATAGTTATAATAACAATGGCACTTGTAATTTGGGTTTCACTTTGGTTCTGTTAACGTTAGTACAGTACAGTAAGCGCGCGGGACCGGGAGCCGGCCACGGTCGGTCACTGGTCACTACAGGTCACTACCGCGGGTCACTACACTATCATCGCTGCGGCCAGGCGTCGCGCAGGCGCAGGCCGGCGGCGAGGCGCGCGTAGCTCTCCCTGAAGGCGGTGACGATCTTCTCGAAGGTTTCCGGGTCGTATACTGAACGAGCCGTGTTTGTTAAGTCGAAGGGCTCTGAAAATTATTAAGTAAAAAAGAAATACATAATTTTAGTACAGAAAGTACATAATTCAGTTAAGAAAAGTGAAAGTTTACAGCATTAGTATTGTACGAGGGGTGATCCAAAAGTAACGATAATCAGTTATTGCCAGTATACATAAAAATCCATTTATATAGCTTACTTATATACCCACTACTTCAGCCTAAAAAAATCATATAAATGGACCACGATTTCCGGAAGGTGCATCCTCACAGGCAGCCACATAGAGCTTGCATTTCTTCAGGGACAGAGTGCCCTCTTCCCTCCCCCCCCGGTGTCGCTGTAAAAGCCAAAAAAGCTAACAGCAATAACCTCTTGATCGAAAAAAAAGGGAGGTACATTCATTTGAATACAGACCGTCGAAGTAATAACATCATAATGGAGAAAAACGAAATTAGAACAGTCATCTACTACCTGTGTTTTAAAAAAATGTCTACATAGCGACTTGGTGGAAACATTGGGGGACTCTGCGCCTCCTTATTCCACAGTTGCACGCTGGGCTCAGGGGGCTTAAGTTGGGTAGAACATCTACAGAAGATGAACATCGCGAAGAATGGCCCATCCACGTCCTCCACTGAAGACAACGTTAAAAAAGTTGAAGATGTTGTATTGGCAGACCGAAGAGTGACCATCAGGCATGTAGCTTATGTCACAGGGAATCTCTTGTGAACGAATTGCACATAAAAAAGATCTTCGCCCGTTGGGTACCGAGAATGTTAACCGACAAACAAAAGAAAAAACGAGTCGACATTTCGAGAACGAATCTTCAAAAAGTTCCAAGCAGATCAAGAATTTTTTTGTCACGTTTCGTAACCATAAATGAGACCTGGATCCATCACTTGATCCTGAAAGAAAACAACAATCGATGATTTGGCTGGAAAAGTTATAGCGTTCGTTTTTTGGGACACTGAAGGAATAATTATGGTGGAATACTTGGAAAGGGGAGCCACTATTACTGGCTCTTATTATACAGACCAAATAACAAGGTTGTGGGAGGTCATCAAGGAGAAAAGACGCGGCAAACTGCGAGCTGGAGTGCTGTTTCACCAAGACTACGCTCCAGCTCACAAAGCCGCAGTTGCGATGGCTGCGACCCACTCTATTCGTCGGACTCTAGCGACTTTTACCTCTTGCCTTGGTTTAAGGAACAACTCAGAGGCACAAAATTTTGAGAACGTCAATATAAAAAAATTTTTCAAAAGGAATCCTAAGTTTAGAAAAAAGATGGACTAAATGTATTGACTAGTTAGGAGACTATGTACAAAAATAAATGACTTTATAAACACTGTATTTTACTTAGTTTATCATTACTTTAGGATCACTCCTCACTGATGTCACAATAGTTACCCTCGACGCACAGCAGCTTCCAGTGCGCGGGGGCGGCGCGCGCGCGGCACTCCCACAGCGGCACGCGCCGCGCCGCGCGCACCGACACCGCCATCTGCTCGTAGCTGCGGTATAGTACATCATTCATATTGTAGAGATTATCAATCAATTTTAGAAATTGTAAAATCCTTGTGATGTATATTCATAATTATTTCAAAAACACTTTTTGTTTCTCCTATTAATTTATTTAATAGGCTGTAAGCAAGTATATGTATAGTATAGTATGTATATTCTAAATCAACGTGTAATAGCCAATATGTATTCATACGAATTTTCTACAGTTATATGTTATACACTATTTGTAGTCGTGTATTATTCTGATGTATAAGCTATTGTACGAAATGTTGTACGAATATGTATAAATAAAACACTTTAAACTACAAAATATAATTATAACAATTCAAAGACATTATAGTCTTAGAACTTTTTGATTTAGATAATGAAATGAAATGTTATATGAATGGTGAGTCACGCGCGGTACCTGTGATGACCGATAGTGATGATATAAATAAGAAAAATCAGTTTCACGCTGTGTCCCGCACACAGCAGGGTAAGCAGAGGGAACCTAGTGGTGAGTTCCCCACTTTCTATCGAATTTTGGATGCATTGCGTGTTGAGTGGCAGAACTCAACGCTGCGCTTAGCCTCAACACCAGAGCGAAGAAACAGAAATATAAATTTAAATAAATATTTCATCTCCCCGAGTGGGAATCGAACCCACAACCAATCGGTTCTACAGTGACATTTAGAGCCGCTGCGCCACGACTGGCCTCAGTGACCGCGACACTCACGGGAACTCGGCGTAGTACTTGAGCATGCTGACGAACAGCTCGCCGAGCGTGGCGCGGTTGCGCGGCGCGGGCGCGGCGGGCGCGGCGGGGGGCGCGGGCGCGGCGGGGGGCGCGGGGGCGGCGGGCGGCAGCAGCGCGGGCGCGGCGCCGCACTGCAGGTAGTGCAGCACCATGAGCGTGAGCGCGTAGGAGGACAGCGTGCGGCGGCGCGCGTCGTTGATGCGGTGCGCGCGCGCCCACAGCTTGGCGATGGCCACCAGCGGCCGCACGCGCCAGTCCACTGCGGACACACGGTACAACGCTACACTGTCGCTATCTCCTTAGGTTTATAATTCAACTACACTGTTTATAAATTTCACGTTGACTATAAACAGATAAGTTGGGTAGTCAGCGGTTACGAAGAACCTCACCAGCAGAAGACTACCCATTCTTCACCATCTAGTATCCAGCCCCTGAATTCTAATGTTAAGTCATTGCACACTAAATTATAAATTATATACTTCGACAGACAGCAGACTGCAGATATATAAAGAGGAATTTTCTTACTTTCTTTTACATTGATAGCTGCCTGGATTTAAACTCGTTCTAAATACGGGCAAGAGATAGTGTTAGATGTATTTACGGATAATGATCGCAGTTCCAACATTACCAGTGCCATCAAGGTAGAAAAAAACACAACATCATAGCTGAGGGCACAACTTTAGTTATCGGATGTACAAATCCCTACACTGTGAAAAAAATCACATTTTTAATGTAATATAAAATAAAACTGAATTGAAACCAGGGGGAATGAAATGGTGTAAGTAGTCAAAAACAACAAGTGAGAAAGTGAGGAAAAGTGTCAGAGTCAGTCGGCCTATCAAATCAAAACATCTGATTATAAGTACAAAACGAGACTAACTTCTGGAGAAGCAGTACAGCAGGTTGGTGTTCCGAATGCCGACAACATTATTACAGTTGAGATCCACTTGTAAACCGTTCTGCTCGTCACGAAACTTTAAGATCGGGACCTTCGCTTGAATCAATTCTGCACCTGGAAATACCAAATGAAATAATCTTAAATGTATACTTTTGATCTATTCATTTAATGAAGAAAATATAAACATTACTGATCGAAATATAAAAATAACATCTCATTTATAAAGTAATTTTTAAAATTAATAATTTAATTATTACTTAAGTAGAAAACGTATAAAAATTTTAACGTAGCGGGTATACGTTTTCTAATTAAGTATTTTTCTTTCCTTAGTGTGGAATAACACTTTAAAAAATGTTTAAAAATATTTAAAAAATAGTCTTCTCTCTTGCCTAATGATAATTCTTAGTAATTATCTTTGGGTAGCGGAAATTTGTAAAAATCTCCCTACAGAGATACTAACAATATAAATAAGTTGTAATAAGCGTATAAAAATTTCGACGTAGCTCGATGAGAACGTATGGCTTAGTGGTCAGAGCGCCTGGTCGGTTTCCAGGAGGCGCGGGTTCGAGTCCCGCTACGTTCAAATTTTTATACGTTTTCTTATTAAGTATTTTTCTTTCCTAAGTGTAGAGTAACACTTTAAAAAATGTTTAAAAAAATTAATTATTGTTTTTTCATTATTTCGTTAAATGAATATGTCCCCAGTTCTAAAGTAAAAAGTAACTTGCTTAAAGAACTGTAAATATTTGGGATCTGACGGACTGCGCTCACCCGGGTCGAAGCTCTTGATGTAGGAGAGTATGTAGTTGAGGTGCAGCAGCGCGTGCGCGCGCGGCTCCAGGCCGGCCAGCGCGCGCACGTACAGGCACAGGTCCATGTCGGACGCGTCCAGCCCGAAGCCCGACATGGTGGAGCCCACCACGTACAGCCCGTAGCGCGGGAAGATGGACTGCGCCGCGGACAAACGCTTTATTACTATTCTACATATTGATTTTGTAATACAATTTTGCAAACATTTTACAATTTAATATTGGATACCAGTATTCAAATTTATATACAACATAACGCTCTTCGCCGCAAAGCGGTATAGGCATAGAGAACATATTGTCATGCCACTTTGTTTTCGTGGTCCGCACAAATTCGACTAGGTTGTGTTAGACGGAGAGACAGCGACATAAGATTGCAACTGTTTTCATAAAGTTATTTTTTTCAAGTAGTGTAAAAAAATAGTCTACCAGTTCTATTAGTGTTTGGTTCCCCCCACCAGGCAGTGGCTGTTTCAAACTTGTAAGAAAACTGTGTAAGTCGGGAAGGATTTCTATAATCACAAAATGTTTTCTAAAAGCTGCATTATTGTGTCGCATACTTCTCGATGTGATTGAGTGGCGATTTAACATCGTGCACTATATTACAGGAGCACAAATGAAAGTGTAATGGTATCCCAATATAAAAATCAAAACCAAACCTTTAACTATCTCGTTCACTATTTCGATCATAGAGTATAATAGCTATAGGTTAAATTAAATAAAAACTATTTTGAAATTGAGTACATTTTTTAAATAAGTATCTCAAGATGCGCTGATGCAACAGACAGTCATATACACAAGTGTATTAATAAGATGCCAACTTGGACAACATGAACATAATCGATGATCAGAGTTTGTTAGAACATTTGGACATGTTCTTGTTATATAACTCAAATTAAAATATGAGTTTAGTTCGCTAGATTTGCTAGTGTTAGAAGTTTGACATGTCTTGATATATGTATATTTGTATGCATGTCTGTGGCATCGTATCTCCCAAACGGATGAACCGATTTTGATCTATTTTATTGTTTGGAAAGTGACTGAGGGTTTTAACCGTGATTCAAAAAACATATGTGCCATAGCATTGATTGCAGTATCATCAGCTCTTTTCTAGGTCATGAAGCAACCTCCGCTGGCCTGATATTTCCGATTCCATATTTCGAATTTCTTTTTTTTTTAAGTTTTTCATATCAGGAGGTAGTTCAATTTACATTTTTGTTTATTTATATACATTTAAGTAAAAGAAAATAAATCTCGCGTTAAAATTACTGTCATTTATTATTTAATATATTATTTTGCGGTACTATTGATGAAAATAGAAATGGCGTCAACACCTACCTTAATAGTAATATATAGGTATCTCCATAAGTTCATCTTTTTCCTGAACGTCTCCTCTGTCTGCTGCGACTTCACGAATTTGTCCCAAATCTCTTGTGATAGTGTGTCGTATTTTGAGCCTTTCGTAAAAAAAAAGTATTATAGGATTTTTTAGCTTCACGCTGTATCACGCACAGGGCATAGGTATTTACCCATTTCACCCCCCAATTCTGGAGGCATGGCGTGTTTACTGGCGGAATTCAACGAGAAGCTCAATGAGCACTTTCACTTAATTGAATTAATTGAATATTTAAAAAAAGCTAATCAATAACACTTTAAAAATATTTAAAGGAAAACTTGCCACTGTTGCTTATTAAGCTTTAAAATTAATCTATGTCTCTAAGAGTATTTAAATGTAGCCAAATTAACTATTAATAAACACCGATAATATGTTTCCATTTATAACGTATATAAGTATATAGAAACTATAGAACGATCCGAAGTATTTTAATCTTGTTACATATTACATACTAATACTAACAGTATTTCACTTTCTCAGAAGCAAGTTATTTGCTGAGCTATAAGATTTTTTAATTGCGCAGTACCGTAACTTTATATTTATAGTGTAGATAATCACTATAAAGTAAGGAGGAAAAATTCAATATCTTTGGGTAATATTAGTAATAATTAATAATCTTGCATAGATGGTTTAAGCTATAGACCGAGATAGCTCGTACCGAGTTAGAAATGTCATGACTTCCCCATTTAGGTTGTGATACAATATGACTCTTATCTTATCTTAGGATATTTAATATCAAAACACCCTTGTTAGGAAATTCCAGAAATATTGCAATTAATAAAGTACGTTAAATTTATAATAAATATAAAAAAATAATCAATAAAATACATAGTATATATTTGTATCTTTTAAATATAAAACCAAATCGGCTTCACGCTGTATCCCGCACACAGCAGGGTAAGCAGAGGGAACCTAGTATTAAGACACTCCGTTCCCCACTTCCTCCTGAATTCTGGAGGCATTGCGTGTTGAGTGGCAGAACTCAACGCAGCGCTTAACCTCGACACCAGAGCGAAGAAAATGGAAATATAAATTTAAGTAAATATTTCATCTCCTCGAGTGGGGATCGAACCCACAACCAGTCGGTGTTACAGTCACACCTCGTGCCGCTGCGCCACGACCGGCCT
>JAAIXJ010000075.1:723006-744063 GCA_013403705.1 Heliconius hermathena
AGATTTGACAATGACAATGATAAGAAGGAGTATAGCTGGGGCAAGACAGAAGTGAAAAAGGAGGGTGAGAATGAAGGTGAAAAAGAAAAACCCAATTTTGGTCTCTCTGGCAAGTTGACAGCTGACGCCAATACCGTTAACGGTGTTGTCATCAAGTATACGGAACCTGATGATGCTAAACAACCGAAGCGTAGGTGGAGGTGAGACAAAATGCAAAAAATATGTATATTCTAATATTATAAAATCAAACATAAATGTGTAGTTGAATGTGCTTATCTCGGTAACTATTGGTTTGAATTGAAAAAAATCTTTTGTTGTCAAATATTGTGGAAGACTAAATAAATTTTAAATTAACCTCCTAAACCTCTTTAACCAAACTTTAAAAATCACTTTAATATTAATTATTATTATATATATGTAATATGTGGATTATTGAAACAAAAAACTGTAGTTGTTGCTCTGTAAAGAGAAATTTATTTTTATAAATTTTAATAATATTGTTTCGGCCGGTCGTGGCGCAGCGGCACGAGGTGTGACTGCAAAACCGACTGGTTGTGGGTTCGATCCCCACTCGAGGAGATGAAATATTTACTTAAATTTATATTTCCATTTCTTCGCTCTGGTGTCGAGGTTAAGCGCGGCGTTGAGTTCTACCACTCAACACGCAATGCCTCCAGAATTCGGCAGAAAGTGGGGAACGGAGTGTCTTAACACTCTGCCTATCCTGCTGTGTGCGGTATACAGCGTGAAGCTGATTTTTCGAATCCACTCCGTTTTCCACTTTCCTACTAATAATAATTAACACTTTTCAAGGTAGTTTCTACGCATTGTGCGTACGTACCAAAATAATGACGTACCTACCACACGACATGATAAGAGAAGTCTAAAATTTACATTTATCAAAGAATGTCAACTTTAAGATAGTAAACACACTAATTACGATGATAATTAGATATAGTGCGGTGGTTTGAACTTGCACCTAACAAAATACTTCAAATATGTTAAACTGGAGGATGCAATACTATACTAGGGTCTCTTTGACCATCCTGCCTCCAGAATTCGGCGGAAAGTAAGGAACGGGATGTCTTAACACTAGGTTTCCTCTACCTACCTAGCATGTTGTGTGCGGGATACAAGCGTGAAGCTAAACATAACAAACTATCCTATGGTACACGACACGATTGTTATTTTTAGTAGCATAATTATTGTTTTCATGGAATTGTTTTGAAAAATTCTGTAGAAATTCATGACTAAAACTCAGTTCTTAACTAAATTATCGAATTTTACTATCATATATTAGTATGGAAAATATTGTTTAATGAAATGAAAATATACTAATGTTTTAAAAAAATAATAAATATACTAAACAATTGATAATTATGGCTGCCTTACAGCATAGTGGAGTGTAATCTTAACACAACGTATTGATGAAACGGCGAACCGTCAGCATAGCTGCACGTTTGGTCGCACATAATGCAATGTTGGTACTGACGCTGTTATACGGCGGCGAAACGTGGGTATATGAAAAACATATGAAGCTAAAGATGCAATCTCTTGGTACAATATATGGAATCAGTTTAACTGACTGAATCCGCAATAAAGAAATCAACAATTAAGTACTACACAGAATGGCAGGTACTGACAAGAATTTCACAGTGAGAAGGAAGAACATGCTTAGGTGCAATTCTTTAGTCAATCATTCTCTTAACCTGCCCATTCTTTCTGTCTAGTAACACCAAACGCTGTATACTTAGCCAGTGGTTACCCACTAGGGATAAAAAGTGTAGCTAAAAAAAAAGAAGTAAATAGTGGAAATGCACAGTGATACAAACAAGACAAACTGATTACATCTTTTCATTAATTAATATATTTTTTAAATTTTCCAGGACAAGTTTTAAGTTCATAAAATAGATAGGCAACTAGAATAAACTATTTACAATTATAATACATAAGAGCATTAATAATAATTAATTTGTAGAATAACAAAATAATAAAATTTGCTGATTGAAACAAGCATCAACAATATTATATATAAATGTAGTATTAATGTCATCAAAATAATCTTATTTATAACTGAATCAATAATCATTTATCTTACTGTGGGTGACAAGGCCAAATCAGTTAGATACAACCATATCTATTTAGGCTGAGATGTATCATCATGTTAAGTTATATTTACTTTCATACAATCAGGAAATAGTATTTACTATAAAGCCAAAAACATATAATACTAGTAGACTTACAATTTCATGGGAAACAAATATTCCGAAACACTATGATGTTAAGAGGTAAGCATGGGCATCGAAATAAAGGAAGTTGGGTCGGCCGTGCCCACTACATAACAGTTTAGTCCCACCTCAAAAATTTTACCAAAAAAAATATGCCTCCAATTTTAAAAAACATAACATTTACACTAACATATTGATGCAAAGCTAAAGTCCAGGCGCCCCCCTAGAAAATATATTTAGACACACTCAACTTCAAAGTTCAAACTCACACATGAATCAGAATAGGTTTAGAGTTTATCTGTATGCAGTAGAATTATGTGTGAGAGAAATATAACAAACATGCTAAAAGATCTTTGCCTGTCTAGAACTATCATTAAGTTAATTCCTACATACATACATTTCAAAGTTGCATTAATAGAATGACTTTGAACACTCATTTTACAGATACCAACCAGTAGGAGCAGTAATAGGAGCTAGAAAGGAAGCTAGTGAAATATTTTAAATTGTTAATGTTTTTTTAGTCACTGTAATGATATGTATGGTTCTAGGCAACATTGTGGGTCCAGCACCCACAAAGTGAATCCATGGAATGCTAACAAATATTTCTTTAAATTAAGTGCAGTTATAATAGGCACATTTTGTCAAAATATACAGAATATAATCTGAACTTAAATATAAGAAAATAACATAATACAAATATTTTTATTAAATAAATTGTATCTTAAAAGAATATGCCTGAAAATACTATTTGTTAAATAATTGAATTCAATAAATTAAGAATTCCTTAAGACTATCCCGCTACACATACAGTGTGAAGCTAAGTTAATAAATTAAGAATGCATTAATATAAAAGTTTTATATTAATAGTATTTTTAATATTTTACTAGATTATTGTCTGGGAGAATTCAAGAAATTGTCCAAATTTAATTAAATGTTAAAATTCTAAATAGCATGTGAAATATGATAAATTTTTATTGTTCCTTGTTGTATCTAGAATAATGTTACTTAAAAAAATCATAACAAAAGATTTTTCTTAAGTGTTCATTTACATTTAAATATTCCCACTTCTTATATATTTTCAATAATTGTCTATAAATATGTGGGTACATTATGAAAAACACTTCATGCATGATTTTAGAAACTTAAACTAAATAAAAATCCACCCTATTTCTTATAACGTTAAATACATACCTTTATCACTCGATTTATTTGAGCCAGATGCATTGCTTGATAAACTTGAATCATCCGAGTCATAACCAAATGCTGTAGTATCAGATTTATTTTGACGTTCTTTTCGCGCTTGCCATTTCCTGGGTGTGCCGTGCCCTGGTGATCCTCCGACCCTCGACCCAACTCCTCCCATCACCTGCAGCATTTCCAGCGGATAATGTCGCGGTGTTTGCCTCTCCACATGATTTGGAACCATATACATTCCTGGCCCTTCGAAACCTCCATTTCCGTGATATATTACAGGTGCACCTTCATTCATATTGCCTCGATGTCTGCCAAAATATTGGGTAGAAATTAAAAATTAGGACAATCCTCCTACTTCTTTTGAGAGATCTTAAATAATTAAATACTGACCTGTCTCGACCGATAAAATTTTCTGACGTCTAGAGCCTGAGGTCGGTTATTGTAACATTCTAGACGTGATTTTATTGCGACGTCGAAATATATTTTTTCTTATTTACTTCACTTCCAAAATTAGAGACGACTTGTCACACGTCTTTTTCCTTGATAATTCGGTAATTAGCGCTTTTAATACAATTAATAAGTCTTTATACCGTACTTGTCGCTGGGCTCCTTACATGCAAACAGATCGAGCGTTAATTATTTCGACGCCGACAATAATAAATCTACCCACAAATTCAAATGTAAATCTATAAATTAGTGAAAAAATCCGCCATGACCAAAGGAAGCAAAACTAGCGACATCTGACATCGGCTAAAGAAATCTACACGTGATGTTTTACTTTTTTTCTTAATTCAAATCATGATCGTTCCATATTATGCCAGGAAAGTTTTTAACTATGTTTACAGTTAAAAATACTCTGCAAGTTCTCTTACTGAGCATACAAGGCTGAAAAATACAATAAATGCATTTATTTATGATATTATATGTTAATTTAATAAGTTTATAAGCACTTTTATTAAAAGCCAAATATTAGCTTACTTGTCACATGATATTTTTTCATACTCGCAACATGAGTTCTTAATTGACATTTGACGCAAAAAGATTTTGTCAAATCAGTATCAAAAATACTATATTATTATTGTATAAATTGTTAAGTAAATTAGATGAATACGGTTTCAGCTATAAAATGAAAGTTTTAAGAGCTAAATTAATTATGCAACTAACAAACTAAATTATTTGCTTAGAGTGATGACGTCGAAAGAGGACGATGTAACCTTAAAAGTGCAAAAAATATACAGAAACATTCATTGTTATTCATTTGTATTGCGGTCGTTTACCGTGCTTTGATATGTCTCACTTTAGTGACTTCATGGACGGTGTTCCCGTTAAGATATCGGAAAAATATAAGCGTCCGCCAAGAATAGAATTACCTTACAGTGTTATAGAGGGGCCTATACGAGCTCAAAATGTTGTTGACAGTGTCGAATATTGCTCAACATTCGAGCGTAACATACTCGCTAAACTTAAAGAACTTAAAAGTGCGAAAGAGACGAAGAAAAATGAAAGACGACATCGCGTGCAACTTTTAGGAGAAGCAAAACAAAAAAAATTAGATGCTATAGCTGCTGCTGAGGCTGAGGAAAAGTTGAAGCAGTTGAGCGTATCAGAGGTGTCGTACCCTAGCACTGATGAAATAAGTGCACTATCTCCAGATGACAAACCTGAAAAGAACTGTGATATATGCCCTACCAGTACCCAAGAAAATAGCCCAGAGTTTGATAGAACTGTTAATGTAGATGTTGAATACACTTCCAGTTCCAACCAAGAGGCTCAATTAAATATTTTACAGCCTATACAGATTCCGTCAACCTATCCACAAAGCAGTTTGCTTGATGATCCAGATCCACTACAGGAATATAAAATGCAAACTAAAATGAAAAAAGTTCCCCAATATCATCAGAATGTAGAAACATTGACTTATAAAGATTTTGAAAATGATACATCTAGTCCATTTGATAATGTGGAATTAAAGACTATAAATGATATGGAGTTATTGGCCCAGGTGTTACAGAGTCAGAGGGATTCAACAGTTAGCTGTGAAGCCCAAACTTTCAATCAAGACCAAGCATACCCAGGTTATACAAATTGTGCAACTCAAGCACAAATTGAAGGTGTATCATATTTGCCTAATGCATATGCAGAACAACAGATTCAAGGACCAAGTGTAATGTACTCCTCCCCTCAACACTTTCCTGTATCTAATGGATATTATATACAAACAGAAACTTGTAATAACACCATGCCCGTGGAGAATGTCTACATGCCAAACTACCAGTATTATGTTCCTGCAGAATTCACAGGTCAATATTATAATCAGATACCAAATTCAGGGCAAATATCTAATGGGACAAATTTTATTCCACAACCATATTACTATTCATATCCTCAGGTGCCTCCAATGCCTTATATGGAGAACTCTTTGAATACAAATACAGTGCAACAAGTGGTTAACCAGGAAGAGGCACCTAATGTGTCAGTGACTTCACAAAACACGGTTAAGTCACGGTCAAGGAGTGTCCCAGATATTGTTAAAGAATTAAATGATGAGATAGCATCTGCTAAGCGAAGGGCTCATGAACGTTCCTATAATGCGAGTCCAGCTAATGTTAATATACCCAGGCCTTCTTCTAGCATTGATAAAAGAGAAGAACGAAGGAAAAAGAAAGCAGAAAAACTGCCGAATCCATATGAAAAACTACCTCCAAAATTGCAAACTATATGCCAGAAGGTGCATAGCATGGGTTTTGCATTAGATAGAACTGCCAGGGTGTGCAGTCTTGTTGGCGACAATGATAAAAAGGTATTGTTTTTTATTAATACTTTTCTTTAGTTTCATGCTATCCTACATATAGCTTAGTATGCAGGAAGACCTGATGTAAAGTCACTCTCTTTCAAACTTTCTGTCCGATTTTGGTTGAGTGGAGACACTACATGCTTCACTTTATCTAGTTGTAGGAGCAGGGAAATGAAAAATATTTATTCTTTAAACATTTTGGTCTTTATCTATCTATTATAAAAAGTACTTCATATGTTAGTAGAATAATAATAAATTATTTATCACTTATACTTACACTTATACTATATATAATAAAAAAAAACAAATATATAAATATATGGTAGTAGTTGAGTTAAAATTGTTATATAACATCATGAAAAAAAAAATTTAAAAAAATCTCACACAGATTGCTCATAATTGACGAAAAGGCAACAACCCAAAAAAGATATTTTCGCATTTCATTACTGCTACATAAATTATTGTCATTTGATAATCATTTTAATAATTGGTGAGAATGGACGGACGGCAGACGTCGCGTCGGTTAACCTTTGAAAACCCAGTATCAAAGATACTGGAGGAAGGTCACTTAAATAGCACGAGGGATCCCCCGGAGGTCATGTAGGAATAGGTTGATAACAGTGGTCGAGGCGAAAAAACCTTTTTCAAAAAAAAAAAAGGTATGTACACACCGTAGCGTTTGGCACTCTGTTCTTTCTGACTACCCCGCTAGGGATACAGCGTGAAGCTAAATTAAAAAATAATTTTATTAAAGTACTTGTTATTGAAAATAATCTAAGCAAAAGAAAAAAATTATTCTTGAAAATATTAAATAACTGTTTTTTTATATTTCCAAGTATAATTTTATCATTAAAGAACACAAAAATAGTAGGTAACAATACATAGGACTTGTTACATTTTTTAATTTTAAATGTTTGTTAAAACGACAGGCATGTGTCAAACGTTATGCCTGAATATTTTGCGTTTATTTTAATTTTAATATTTTTTGTTAGACGCTACTTGCTTTTTACGCTAAAGTTTTGTCTTTCGCTATTTTAATTATGTATTTAAAAAATTGAATCTTGAGCTAATTATTTGATACGTACAAGGTCGCGTAATACTCGTGTCCAATAATTTTTATTCATATTAATTATTTTTATTTTTATTTATTTTTATTTTATCATTTTTATTTAACACCTTCGACTGCAATCTACGCAAACCACGGATTTATGTTGTAATGACTATATCAGCCATTTGAATCGCCTGATACTTTAAATGATACTTTCTCTATTAGATATTGCTATTCTAGACCTGTGAAATCAAAAATCGTAGCTTATCTGGCAGATAAGGCTGTCCGGGATTTTATCAGCCAGCGATGAAACTGGCTCTAATTGTAGGCTATCTTTATCAAACATTGTTAAATTAAACATAGTATTATTATTATCATTGTGAAAATAGACACAATCACAGCTCTAATAATATAAAGATTACTTAAAATATAGAATCAGATTGAGAATGAGTTTTTATTATTTTAATTTTATATTTTGTTTGTCTCTTATTTTGTTATTCTGTTATTCTGTTTGTCCGGCACCGGGCTAATCTGTGGAAATGCTGAACCGATTTTAATGAAACTGTATAGGTGATAGGTGAGGCTGTAGAACAACATAGGATGTTTTTCTCAAAATTCCCCCTAGACCAGACCATTATTGTGAGAAAACCTGAGTTTACCGCTCGCCAATACTTACTACCCAGATAGATATGAAATAAACAGAGATGTTTCTTCTTTTTTTAATCACAATTTACTTAGTATATAACAGTGTAGATAAGCATACTAAAAATAACTATGCAATTTGTCCTAAATACAGTTAAATAATATTAAGGAAATAAATAATCGTGTAGATCAGGCGAGTAACGCTGCGAGCGGGCCGCTAGTCTATGAATATATAATTTTAAACATAAATAAAATACATTTATTAATTTTCCATGTTTAGATAAAGGCCATCAAAGACAAAAGAAGAGTAACACTGTTAAGAAAACGTATAAAGATTTGAACGTAGCGCATTTCGAACCTGCGCCTCTTGGAAACTGTCTAAGTATTATTATATTTATTTATGTTATATCCAAAAGACGTGGGTTCTAATCCCGCTATGTTCAAGTCTTTATACGTTTTTAACATTTTTAAAGTGTTAATCCTTTATAAGGGAAAAAAAATAATTAGGAAAAAAAAATCTTAGGAAAAAAAATACTTATGGAAACCGACCAGGCGCTCTGACCACTAAGCCATACGTCCAAGAGGCGCGGGTTCGAGTCCCACTACATTCAAATTTTTATACGTTTTCTTAATAAGTATCTTTATACGTTTTCTAAAAAGTTTTTTTTGTCTTAAGTGTGGAATAACACTTTAAAAATTATAAAAATGGAAGAGTATCTGATTGGAAACGGGTTGGTGGTGGATTCGATATGTACTCAAAACAATGAATAATTTTCATTTCTCAGCTCTAGAAATATAAATTGCTGGGTACCATTCATAGCCAGGAATCTACTCTACTCTATGACACTTTTATTCAGCCTAAATAAAATAATATAGAAGGCTGGATGGCTAAAAGCAGTAATTGTGTCGCAGCGGCACAGTGTTTGACAGTAAACGTGACTGTTGCGGTTTCTATTGCCACTCAGGTGAATGTATTACATATTGTCATTTCCTTGCTCTGGTAAGAAGGCGAAGTGCAGTGTAAAGTTTCGCACTTAACATGAAATGCCTCGATGGTTGGATGCAAAGGTGGGGAGGTTTTAACATTAGGTTCCCTCTGTCTAATTGCTATGTGGGAGATGAAGCGTGAGGCTGATAATCAAATTATATAAATATATTTACTAATATAGCTTAATATATGTACATCTTATTTAATTTCAGGTGATAGAAGGGCTTCTTATATTGGGAGAATTAATAGATCTGGGATTTCCTGAAACAAGAGTCTTGGCAGCTTTGGCTAAGAATGAGTTCAGCAGGGAAAAAGCTCTAGATGAACTGATTTCTTAACAAGAATATTATTTCATATTTTTTTAATTACAATATAAAGAATTGTATATTATCTGTTTTCAGGTAACAGATTACACTAAAAAATATATAGATTTATAAATTATTATATGTATATGTAATATGTAGATAAAATGAGATTATAAATATGTATAAAATTGCATTGTTATATATTATTTTACAATATTGTAAAAACATTCATTTATGTATTTAAGCTTAATAGAGTTTTGAAAGAGCAATTTTGTGAGAGTGAACCTTGCATTTTTTTAAATCTCGAAGGGAAAATTAAAATATACTATTATTTAAATGTTTTGCTATTAAAAAAGGTATGGCTGTGTCAGCTTAAAAATTATATACTTGTATTTTGTAAGTAAATGAGGTAAATTGAGCTTCTTCTAGTGTTGGCTAAAATAACCTAAACTTATGGCATAATAAATTTTTCCTTAACTTTATTTAAAAAATTAAAAGAAAAATCTCTTGTCTCGCAGAGTTCTTAAGAAATGGTCATACTATTTATAAATAAAATGTGACAATATATATTTCTTATAATAAAGCCTTTGAAGTGTTCTTAAAATTTAATCTTCGAATGTTGAATTTATAATTTTTACTATGGTTTTTACAACTAATATGATAATAGTGTTAGTAATTTATAGATAAATAGATTGGTTGTAGATATTTTAGATTATCAATTGTGAAAAAAATGATATTTAATGTTTATTTGATATTTCTAAATTAATATCTTGAGGCATCACATTAAGCAAATAGGCAAAGAGAATCTTATCTTAATACTAGGGATGCAAACTTTTCTTTGGTGAAACAAACAAAAGCTACAAATTATACAGGAAAGTGTCTGTATAGCACTCTAAGAATATATTATGTTTCATGTATATAATAATAAATAGACACTATAAAAAAATATTTCAATGTTTTTAAAAAGATATTGCTATTTTTGTTCTCTATTTTTTTTGTACACTCATTATAATCTTTTATTTTTGCAAAGCTAAAAGTTTTTTTTACATAAAACTAGAAATATAGTATAATAATATATATTATAGTATGTTTGGCAACCCTAGTTGAGTCACTTTTTTTTCGCACCAATAAAGTAATTATTGGTCGCCTCTCTTTCTTTAATAAACTTTAATTATAACATTTTGTCAAATAGCTGATGATATTAAAGACAAAAGCTTTTAGGACTATTATCATACAGATAAATATTGAAGTATAATAGCATTATCTGTTTGAAAAGTCTAAAATAATCTTATTACATTGAAAGCACTGCCAGAAATTGTGTGGAGTAGAAAGTTATGCTTCGGTGCCAGACTTTGTTACTGTAAATTTAGAAAAAATTATCCAATGTAAAAAAGTGATTTTAGAAATTTAGAAGGTCCTGCACTGATGCCGACGATATGTAATATTTCATGCAATCCATATATGACTAAGCTTTATTAAGTATGACTTTAAAAAAATTACCAACATTAACTTTTACCCTTTGTTTCGTAGCAAAATTAGTTTTAATATTTCTGCTGTTCTATAATTAGTAAAAATCTGATTGATTATGTGTTTAAAAATTACTTTGAGAAAAAAGTTTTAATAATTTACATTAATTACTTAAATTTTTGGTACATTCGTTTTGTAATTTATCTTTATGCATCTTATATATATATCTGAATCGAGGATCGTGCCGAACATTTTTCATATTAATGGCGCGTAAACATATATTAAATGTCAATTTGAAAGTAGAAATAAATGACTGTAAGAGTTTAAGGCGCAATATATACAGCAGAACGATAGTTTTAACAAAGTTATTATTATGCTAAATAACAAGCGATTGTATTTGGCGTTATATAAATAAAAATATATTTAGTGAAGAGTATATTTAGTGAAGAGTGACAAAAGAGGGGTTATTTGGAATATATTATAAAGCCGATCTAACTTGTTATTCTGTAAAACTAGTTAACTACTAGCTGGCATTGTAATTTTGTAATGAAAAAAAAACCTTAACTATTTATTTATATTAGATTATTTCAATAAAAACATGTTATTTTCACTAACATATTTTGTGCAATTCTAGATTTTATTGCATTTCACATTTTTGCCATTGCACCATCAAAATTAGTCTGCTTTTTTGTGCTGCTTATGTTACTTTAGAAAGAGTAGAAATATATTTTTTAATTTATTTGTATACTGTATAAATGAATATACTGTGCGCACTCTGTGGTCGTTTACTTTAATCGTCCATGATGCTTGGCTGGCAACTTGTAAAGTTATGTAATTATAAGATTTTTAAATTGTAAAATATTGTAATTAGATATAATTTAATAAAAAAATATAATGCAAAGTTTATACATTATTATATTATAATAGAGTTGGTTGTCTCTAACTGATGTAGATGGATATTTATGTGTTTTGCAATGTTTCTGCATTCCTATATTAATATTTTATTTGTCTCATTTATTATTAATAGTCCAAGGTAATAGTTTTCGTTGTTTTTTGACTGAAATAGATACTTGCTTTTAACTTTATTTTTCATTTAGAGTATTTTATTTCTTGTATTTATGTTCTTCTTCTATTACTTACATCCTAAACAAGTTAGTGTTTTTTTTCCTAAATATAAAGAAGCTTTACCCTATTCACGAAGGCATGAGATAAAAGACAAACTAATAAAAAATATTGTAAAAATGAAATTTTAAATCTAAAAATGTTTCACCCTCTATTCACCTTCTTTTTCGGTATCATAAATATTATAAATATTTTTTTAACTTTTAATAATAATATTTAAATACTTGACATATAAAAATACTCTAAAGCCTACTTCTTCTCAAACTTGAGGCGCATTTTAAAATTATAAACCAACTACTATAATAAATAATAGACCACAAGTACTGGGACATTTTACATTAAAATGTGATGTTTTGTCATTGTTCAGATTATATCCACCATTTTTACTATCGGTCAACCGTACTATTGTGATTCGTTTGTTACTTTTGTTGTTTTTATTGAGTTTCTTGTTAATTGTAAATTTGTTTTCTAATTATTTTGCTTTTATTTTTTTTTTTATTTTAAAATGTGACATATACCTAGACCAAATTAAATAGAAATTAAAAAGTTAAAAGTTTTAGAAACAGTATTTCTTTGTTTACATTTTGTCTCATGCCAAAATGAATCGGGTATAGTCTACAACATTCCTCTGAAAAACAACTATTGATAGAGATCTTTTATTTTACTACTAAGACCTATGATTTTTATTATAATTTTGAAAATACAGATACTCTTAAATTATATACAACGTTAAGTGTTTACATATAATAATAATAATACATTGGTACTGATTTAATGTTAAACAGTTAAACGATGATTGACTTCTCTCAGCTACTTTTTTAAATTGCAAACGGTCATGTATAATATTACGGAGTGAATTGTGATTTTATGTAAATATATTGAGTACTTATTATGATTTTAGACACTTAAACAAGAGAAGTTAAATATAATGAGACGACATAAGAAACGATATATTAAAGGTATTCGTGTAGGAGGCGATCTCGACATGTTACATTCTACTGTTTGGGAAATTATGTATTTTATTTTTTATTTAACATTGGATGAAAATTATGTTTTTTAGATACTATATAAATTGTAAAAAAAAAACAGAAGCAAGACACATTCAACTGAGATCGCGACTGCAATTTGTAATTTATCTCAACATCACGTTGTTACTAATGTAGTTTTATGTTTAATTTATTTTTGGTAAATGAATCTGGTAGTGATCGCAGCTTGGGCGTAAAGTGAGTTATATTATACGGCTTCAATGAAAATATAAATTAAAGTTATTTTCAGTAAAGTTAAATTGTATTATTTTATATTATACGACGATATTAAATAGATGGCCGTCGTGGCGCAGCAGTATAGGGTCATACTGTAAATGCGACGGTTATGGATTCGATTCTTACTCTGGGGGAATGATATATTTCTATTTTCTCGCTCTGGTAAAAAGATAAAATATTCTGAAAAATTCGGCGTAAGTCGGCAACGATGTGTCTTAACACTAGTAATAAAAATAAACAAATAAACATTTCAAATGGCAAAAAGACAAAAAGATGCGTATTTAATACACCGCTACTTAGACGTACACAAAACAAAAACGACTGTGAGATCGTCATTCATTTCACAGTAACGTGAAAAAATAAACAAAAAGCTCTTTCAAACATGCGAGTGTTTCTTTTTCAAATAAGACAACTAAATTTTAACTCTATTTTGAATTCAGATATAATAAATTATAGCGATACCGTTATATTTAGTCTACGTTTGGCTTTTTTGTTTTTTTTATTTACATTTAATACGACTTTCTCCATTTCTTTTATTCACGTTTAGGTATTCTCTCTTTAGAGTCAAACTTTGATATAGAATTTGGCTTGTAATTTTGAGGCTGTGAAATTCTTTAATGTAGACCAACCACACGCAGGATAGATGCGCGTTGCTGTTGGATGGTTTTCCTACTCAATATAAACCTCTCCACATAAACGGAGACGCCGCGGGCCCGCCTATTACGGCCTGCGGACCACCATCGCCCTCAGAGAGAGTCAGCTTCAGTAAACACCAATAAATAAGTGAATGCATACTATAACATTTTTTTTAGTTTCACGCTGTATCTCGCGAAAAATTGAAATTTTGCGAATTTTGAGATTTTGTGAATTCATTTTCAAAACATTGTGAGTAGAAGTGGCGGAACTCAACGCCGTGCATTGCCAAGTTACCAGAGCGACGACAAGATAATATTTTACCACCCGAATTGCGACCTACAACCGTCGTGTTTGCAGATAGATTCAATTTTGGAGAATACAATAAAAAAAAAATAACTTTATATCACGCTTACAAAATATACTAATTCTTTCTGTAATATTGTTCGTCAGTAAAATAATAATTACTTACATCTTGGAGGAGCAGTAGTATTACATGGAGATGAATGAACAAGACGACTTCTCTGTAATTAATTCCAGAGACGCGATAACTTATTGCACATGTTGTGTATGAGCGTGCGTATGTTTGTTTAAAAGATGTGAGGAAAAACTAAATTATATTACAGAGATATCATAATATGTTTAATACAAAATATAAATGAGGTCGGTCGTAACGCAGAGGCACGGAGCAACGGAGTGTCTTAACTCTAGCTTCCCTCTGCCTACTCTGGTGTGTGCGGGATACAACGTGAATGTGTCAAAAAATGCAAGCACGTCATTTTTTTCTCGAAAGTTGCGAGAATTTATATATACATATATACTGCTAACGACACGTTCGCAACTTCGCCCGCTTTTATTTATTTTCCAAACAATTGTTTATTTTCTCATCTGAATTACTTTCGTGATCTAATAACATTATTATTTGAAAGACAATAAATATTTTGGGTTGGACCCAATACTAGATTTTCTTACACCAATGAGTTATAGTTTTATTAAATGTATAGATTAGTAGAAGAAACTGTTCAACTTGGCAAGTTAGTTAAGCTAGGAGTATCAGCTGTCGACTGACAGACAACTTGTCAGTTCAGTCACTCAGTATTGGAAGAGCTCTATATACCTACTAGGAAGGAACAAAACTGCTATTTTTCCCGTTCTATCCCTTAAGGGAAATGCAAATGAAGTTATAAATATGCTATTTTATAGTTATCATGCACTGCGTTGTGCACTGCCACCGTTTACATACTAATATCGGCTGTACTCTAAGGATTTCGTGAATGGATGTGCAGTTTCTTAAGAACTAGCGGTATTATTTAATTATAAATTATAGGCTATATTACATAGACGTGTGTTACTTTTAACATTCTTAAAGTGTTGTTAAACACTAGAGAAAGAATTAAAAAATACGTATATAATTATACCGTATCACGGGTTTTGGTCCGGCTAACAAAATATATAAGTCCTAACAAGCGTATAAGCATATAACAATGGCAATATGGCTTAGTGGTCAGAGCGATTGCAAGGTTTTCAAGAATGGGTTCAAATCCCGCGGCGTTAAAAAATTTACACGTTTTCTTAAAAAGTATGTAAATATATAGATAATTAATTTATCAAATTTACACATTAAAAAGAGTACGAAATCTCTTATCCGATGTTTCCTGCATATTATGTAATTTCTCGATTTTCTACAACATTGACGATATTACTGTTGAGACTATTTTAATACAACTTTAAAGCAAATTTTGAAAGATTAAATTTTTTTATTTGTATTTTGTTACATTATAGCAAAAAGTATGACTGGGACTTTGTGACAGAAGGAGAATGAATGCAATAGAGACAAGCAATGTTTCCGTAAGCTGCTAGGAGCCATATTAGAAGAAACAGAATACACAAAGTCCCAGATGAAGGAATGTAACAAGAATGAAAAAGTATAGTTTACATTTCCTCTAAGATGTAAAATCCCGTCTTTTCCGTCCTTTTACATTAGTCCTCTATTATCTACGCTCTATAATTTCGGTTCTGGGTTGTCTGTCAGTCACTCAGTATTGGAATACCTACCTAAACTTAGATATGGCACGTTAAAAGAATGAGTGATGAAAGAATGGCAAAAAATATTTATGATGGAAACGTAAGCGGTCAGAGAAATAGGGGTAGACCTCGGTTTACCTTCGAAAACACAGTATCAAAGATACTGGCGGAAGGTCACGTAAAAAGCATGAGGACCCTCCGGAAGGCATGTATGAAGAGGTTGATGACAGTGGGCGAGGCGAAAGAGGTATGTAGAGATCGCAGCGTTTGGCGCTCCGTTCTCTCTGACTACCCCGCCAGGGATACAGCGTGAAGCTAAGTAAAGTTAAGTTATCTAAATTTAATTGAAGGCAGTATTGACAATATATTTTTCAGTATTTTATACATCGTTACACTTTCAATATACACTCAATGTGTAGAAAAGACAATAAATACAAAACAAAAGCTTGTAGTGTTCTCGTTAACGACTGCTGCGCAAGGTTGTCGTTACTCCGAATAAAGCCCTTCTCAAGTTACAAGCCGACGGTAATGATCTTGTATCGCTCTCAATGTGACAACAAATCATGTTAAGATAGTACATTGATGGAATTATATTTTTATAATCAATCTTTTAATTAAGATAAAGAAATTATTTAAAAATAGTACTTTTTGTTTCATGTCGTAACCCGCATGCGGCAGTGAAGGCAGAGGGAGTCTAGTGTTAAGATACTCCGCTCCCCACTTTCCGCCGAATTCTGGAGGCATTGCGTGTTGAGTGGCGGAACTCAACACTGTGCTTTGAATTGACACAAGAATGAAGAAATTAAAATATTAAATATTTTATTGCCGTGAATGAGAATCGGACCCACAACTTATAGTATTTTACATATGAATTATATAGTAAACAATAAAATAGAGTCCTACTAAGTTAAAATTTACAGTAACACTATAGTTGCGTCCCATCTGTCAAGCAAATGATGATCCCGACGGCGATGTCCACACATGTGCATCATTTATTTGATTTTTGTGTCCGATAACTACATATACTTATTGTGCACTAACGGATCCGCGCGGTTTCGCTTGAGCTATACGAACGAACGAAATAACTAAAGGAAATTCTTAATATTAGAAAAAATAGTAACAAAATAATAGGTAAACTTAACCAAAGAAAAATATTAATAAAAAAAAGCTAAACAAAACCAGCTGCTATATTATCAGTATTATCAACGTAAAATAAATATTTTAAAATATTAAAATTAAAAGTAACACGAAATATTGTCTATACTATTATAATAAAGTTCATTCGGCTTAAAATAATTAATAGAATATGAATCTATGATTTCTCCTCTGTCTGTTTTGTACACGCACCTCTTCTGAACTACTGGACCAATTTCAATGAAACTTTTTTTTGTTGTATAGCTATTAGATTTGGGCAGAATCTAGGCTATATTTGATTTTGATAACTTCCTCTCCTGGTGTAAAACTGTATAGGTCCAGCTAAACTCTAAGAAATAATTAAATAAGTTAGTAATAAAAGTTGTTAAGAGTGATGAGCGCTTTCTAATGAGATATGAAAATTGAAGAGCTGGAACATCTGAAGAACAACTATAATAGCTGGACTATAACCGGGCTGGACTTAAACCAGTCCAGGTAAACTATAAGAAATAACGAAATGCCGCCTAAACAAAAGTTGTTGAGCATGATAACATTAATACTGTTCTTACTATGCACTCGGAGAAATTATGTTTCGTCAGCTTTTATATATCTGTATATAAATCTAACGTTAAAGTCAGTCGTGGCGTAGGGGCACAAAGTGTGCTGCAAAATGGACTAGTTGTGGATTCGATCCCCACTAGATGAATTAAATATTTATATAAATTTATATTTTCAATTCTTCGTTTTGGTGCCGAGGCAAAGTGCGGCGGTGAGTTCCGCCACTCAACACGCAATGCCTCCAAAATTCGACGGAAAGTGGGGAACGGAGTGTCTTAACACTAAATTTGCATACCCCGCTATATGCGAGATACGAGCGTGTAGCTGATTTATTTTAAATCTAACGTATTAATTGAAACAATAAGTGCAGATCTTATGTTCAATACATGAAAGTGGATTGACTAAGGAATAATGTTATATTGTGTAAAATAATTTCGTTAGTAAATCTTTATGTTTTGGTTGTAAAACATAAAATTGATTACTGAAGACAGATATCCTGTCGCTGAGTTTTATTTAGAATTTTTAAAGGATTACAATACGTTTGTTACAATCTATAATTTTTTGCATATCACCGTTCTATTCCTGTAATCTAAAACTTAGATATCCTTCAAAATATCCATTTCAGTGATATGCTATAAAAGCCAACTTTAATCTATATAAAGTGCATAATGTATCTAACGTATTATATCGGATAAGGAATAGTACTGTACTGTTGAAAATAGTTTAGAAATTATCCTTTTTTTTATTTTTAAACACAATATGCTGTAGAGGCTTTTTTATACTCCTCAGGAGTGCTATAGGTTATATATTATGGTGTTTTTCTTTAGTTAGCCTTACATAACGAAATAATAATAATAATGAACGTCATCGTCATAAAATATATGCAAGTAGGTAGGTACATTGTACTATAAAAATATTCAATTTCATTCGTTCTAATAAAGGTCCGCGACACCGCATCTCTTATAAATAAGTCACAATAAGGCATTTTAGGACAAAAAATAATTGATAATTGCAAGGTTTCAGTTGCATTCACCGTTTCTTAAGAATAAAATTGAAATTTCTCTTGTGATTTCAAAATAATTGTGTTTTTTCAAGTGCATGTGTTTATTTAAATGATGCTCAAATACAAAAAAAAATAATTTTTGTTTCTGTCTGTCTGTTTTTCTGATTCCCCGACCTAATCTCCAGGACAGCTGAACTCATTTTTACGGGACTTTCACGACGCGACTGAGGGGTTTATGGTGTAACACATAGCATAATGTAACTCCAAATTTCCACGGGATAGGTATTTACCCGAGAAAAATGTTTTTACATGTTTTCCGTGCGCGTTAGTTATTTCATATATTAGCAATGTTTAGTTATTTCATATACATACATTGTATATAGATACTATATGTAATAACTAAACAAATGTCAAATAAAATCCCAAAAAATTAAAATTACGATTTATTAAGTGTATAATAACGATATAGATAACTGAAATGAAATAACCGACCATTCTTTCCTAAATACACAATGTCTTAAAAAATCAGCAGAAAATGAGAAACGGAGTGTTTAACGATAGGTTCCCTCTGCCTACCGTGCTGTGTGCGGGATACAGCGTGAAGGTAAAGAAATAGGCTATAGCAAGACATCAGTTATAACTTATAAGGTAGTCTATGCTTTTAGAACAATGGACTAAATAAATTATAAATATAGACACGATAAAAAGAATAACATTCTTTATTTAGAATAAGGTCGTAATATGGAGTGCAAGATAAGTGAAGACTATTGCGCCTAATAAAATAAAAATTATAATATATTTTTATCTTACAAACTCAGTAGTAGTTTGCATTTCAAATTTCTATAAGACATTGACTGTTGGCGTGTTCGCATGTTCGAATTTGGATAGTGTCTTTCTTTATTTTTAAAATCAGCTTCACGCTGTATCCCGCACACAGCAGGGTAGGCATAGGGAACTTAATATTAAGACACACCGTTCCTCACTGTTCACAGTTCTGGAGGAATTGCGTGTTGAGTGGCGGAACTCAACGCCGTGCTTTGCCTCGATACCAGAGCGAAGAAATGAAAATACAAATGTAAATAAATATTTCATCATCTCGAATGGGGATCGACCCACAACCAATCGATTTTTCAGCCACACTTTGTGCCCCTGCGCCACGACTGGGCTCAATGGCTCTTTATTGTTTCAGGGTTTTAATGGTTGCACGGCGTTATGACCCGCCACTCATACCCTTATACACCTTAGTGTATCGAATTGGAGCTGAAAGCTGCGGCGGAATAAGTTATTGAATTTTTCAACGAACATTTTAATAATATAATATTAAGTCCACGTAAATTATTTATGGTATTATAAAAAGGTAAGAAAAGATTATAAATTTCTAACTTATCTGCTGCTTTATAACATTTTAAGAGCGGTAAAATATTTCTAGATATTTCTTCTCTAAAAAAATGGTCTTTACTTACGTTTTACTATTTACCCAATCTTCTTTTTACAGAGTAAGCGGACAGAATTTACTCTCAACTTTCCGCTAATTACTTATTTAGAAAACGTAAAAGAATTTGAACGTAGCGGGACTCGAACCCTCGCCTCCTTTTCTTTCCTAAGTGTGGAATAACATTATAAAAATCTTAAAAATATTTCCGCTAATTGTAAGCATTGCGTGCGTGGTGGTATGTAGGTAATATGCCGTTTTGATTTTACTAAAACTGTTCGACTCTTTATATAGTTTAGCTTTTTTATTGTTTAATTAAAAGAAATAACAATACATATAGTTTTTATCGTATTTAAATTAGTGCTACATAACTCATTGGCATAATTTTAATAAATATATTCTTAGTAGGTTAAAATTAGAGATGCCATATAATATACCCGTAAATTAAAGTTTTTCAACTTCTATCAGTTGTACTTCCCGTACCTGCAACACTGAAATTGGAAAATATGAAACTATTGGTGGACAAGGCCAACTGATCGATCGGTTATTTTTAGTTAATAGTAATGTAATATATAATATAATAAAAGTAATATTAGTAGCAGTGGCGTAGCTGGGGGGGTGCGAGCGGTGCAGTCGCACCGGGCATCAAAAGGAAAGGGGCATCAAAGTCTACGATCAATTCTTCTAATTTTCAATCAAGAATCAAGAAATGTACAAGAAAAATGAGAGAATGAAAATGAAAAATATAATCTCGCTATCATGTCAATCGAACATGAACTAGTCGATACTATAGATTTTGAAAATGTGATTAATGACTTTGCTAGTCAAAAAGCGCGCAATATCCGTTTTTAAATTTTTGCAATAATTTTTACCGAAATCTAATGTTTTATTGCTTCAGAACTATAATAATTACTTATATAACTTATATATAAGTAATTATTATAGTTCTGAAGCAATAAAAAATTACATATCTATTTTACACCTTCTTCCTGGCATTAATCCCGGTTTTTACCAGGGTCTGCCTTCCTGCTCAACCTACTCCACTTTGCACGGTCTTTAGCGTCCTTGGTGGTTAGACCATTGGCTCTCATGTCCTGCATCACGACATCCAACCAGTGCTTCCTTGGGCGTCCGAGAGGTCTCAATCCAGGGACTGATATAGCAAGGCACTTGTATCCGACATAGTTCTTAGATCGGCGCGTAACGTGACCAAACCATCTCA